>JAGSMT010000273.1:0-224597 GCA_029286875.1 Lamproptera curius | reverse complement strand
GGCCAGGAGCCGACCGGGTTAAGACCTTAATAATATCCGAACCTCCAGGGGTTACTGGCTTTAAATTATCGCCTCTGGTGAAGGCAGCCCTAAGTTCGACTAGAAGGTCTACCTCCGATAGGTGGACCGCGTCGGCGTTGCGCGGGATGGCGTACATTGCTCTTCTAGCGTATCGGCTAAGTATTCGGCCTTTTCGAAGTCATCAGCTAACAAGCCCACGGTTGGCTTTGATAATGGCGGCATGGCGTCGCGGGGATCCGATTCATACGTCGAGCCAACTGCCAATAGGCGGTGTGCGATGGCTCTAAGTCTTCCGTCAGACCTAACCACGATCTTTTGCGTGTAATTCTATCCTGTCTCTGACCTCTGACTAAAGTTTACTAAAGCGAAATCGGTTTGACTCGGACGGATAGCTACAAACGCCCGCTTGAGTGTATTTTCTTCTCTTATTAGACATCGAATACTGAACGGCAAGCCAAAGTTGCGGTCACCCGAAACCTTGACTGTCCTTTTGGAGTCGTCGATGGCTGATGAGATATGCGTTGTGATACTGTCGATGGCAAATACGCCTTTGTCCACCTATCAATAACCTAGGAGTAGAGCAACTTTGAGGGTCCATAGCCTTGAGTTTGCGTTCAAGAAAATGCCAATTTGTTACGGTTTTGGTCGTAGGGACCGCACCGCGCTTTAGCCCAATTTGAATAAGACCGGCAAGTGGTCAGAATCTAACTCACAGAGTGCCTCTATCGATACGACACCGAACGAGACGTCTCTAACTAATAGCAGGTCTATAGTGCTAGGAGCGCCTATGCCTGAGTCTGAGTATCTAGTTGGGGTCCCGGAGCTATTATGTTTATGTTGAATGGCTCCTCCATTTCCAGCAATTTATTGCCATTTGTGTTTGGCGTAATGCAATTCCAGTCAGGATGTTTGCTATTTAAGTCGCCTGCGATAATGGTTGATGGGCCTGGCCGAGAAGCAGCTCTAGGTCGGATCTAAGTAACTTCTTACTTGGGGACAGATACACGGAAACAAGTACAAGCGGCCTGTGGCTGTTCCCTCTAAGTTAGTTAGAGTAGGTACGTCTAATGGTGCGATATGTAGTGACCTCTTATAGTATATCAGTGTACCACCCAGCGGTCCTGACAACCTATCGTTTCTTATTATGGTATAGCCACTGATTCTAGGATTGGCTATTGTCGGTTTTAAAAGGTCTCTTGCACTAAAAATAAGTCTATACTATAATCCTGCAAGTATTTAGCGATTTCGGATCGCTGCTTCTTAAGGCCGTTTGCGTTAAAATACGATACGACTAGAGAGCGTGGTTTTGCCCTACCTAAGTTGGTAGCCATCTTTAATGGTTAACCTACTTGTTTGTATCTGTTCCGGTTCTTATTTAAATTTACTTAATGCGTCCAAGATTTCGGCGTGAGCGACCTCGTTTAACTCTCGTTCCTTCGGAACTCCCCTAATGACGACTCGAAGGAGTCGGTCTTCCGGCAGAGGGAAAGTGTGAAACGCGATTTTACCCTCGCGGAGGTATTGGGTTAACGCGCGGAAGTCATCTGAGGTCTATTCGCTGACCCGTATATACGTGTATTAGCGGAACGGAACTTTGATATTTTCGTCTTTGATAGCCACGTAAGAACACGACTCTACTGACCTTTGTCGTGAATCACGACCGGGGCCGAACCGATGGCCGAACGTATGGCCTTATGTTCAGCCAATATACGTCCGCAGTGCTAGGCTTTGATTGCGGCTCGGCCGCGGGCTTTTTCGCGGGCATCGCGGTCGGTGACGGGAGCTAGGCGGCTCGGTGTCGCTCTCTATGGTCTCGTTTTTTGCGTTTTTTACGCGATCGCACGGTGGTAAAAACATCTGAGTCGGCTATGATGGCGGCGTTTGTTCACACGGTCGTGGGTTCAAATTCCATTTTCGAGGGCCGAGGTTCGTCTTCGGCGTCTGATTGCGCCGAAAGATGACGGGGCAGGTGTACTTACCGGGCTACGGTCCCGGTTGGGTGTCGCAGAAGGCGACGGCGTGGGCGATTTTTTGGGCCTAGCGGGTATGGTGACGGACGTGGAGGCTTTGCCTTCAAATACAAGGCGACGGTAACCAGCGTGGATTTTAGCCCAATATTTTTTTTTTTTTTTTATTAAGCTTATGATTAACATCTTTTACAATCTTATTCACATTAGGGACTTACTGTTTTATATAATGCAATTTAACTTATTCACTTGAGAATATGTCCTCTGGCGGAACGCGATTTGATACGTATCTGGCCAGATAACATATCCCCATTACAAATAATAATACTTACTATACATAACTTATTCATAAATATTAACATATTATCATTATACATTTTTAAACTGTTTCAGATATGACTTAGGCATTAGGGAGTATGTTCCCGGACATTACGCGATTTGATACATATTTGTCCGTTAACATATCCCCATTACATCGTGTCATACTGGTTATACAAATTAAAAGATATATATTCTACCATTATACAATTATAAGTAATAAACTAATTCAATTATGATAACTAACATATTTGATTACAATACTGAATTATATGTTTGTTCGTTAAAACTGTTGTCTTGTTGCGCTATTTTCTTTATTTGAGAGTATGCACTCGGATAGACTGCGATTTGATACATGTCTGTCCGGGTAACATATTCCCATTACACATTATAATATATGCTATACATTTCGTATTCATAAATATTTTTATTATAACATTATACGTTTATAATTAAAATGCTACATTAAATATGACAACTTAGTTAGGAAGTATATTTCCAGGCAGTACGCTATTTGATACATATCTGCGGGTAACATATTCCCTTCACACGTTATAATATATACTATACTATACATTTCGTATTCATAAATATTTTTATTCTAACATTATGCATTTATAATTAAAATACTACATTAAATATGACAACTTAGTTGGGGAGTATATTTCCAGGCAGTACGCTATTTGATACATATCTGCCCGGGTGACATATCCTCATTACATTGTATCACCTATTCATACATATATATTCTATCAATATTATTCAGAACAAAATACTAATTTAAATAAAATCTATTCTGCTTTGAGATTATGGTCTCGGGCAGACTGCGATTTGATACATGTCTTTCCGAGAAACATTCTCCCATTACATTATACATAGATATACAATTGGTAACATTATAACTCAGATATAAAATTTAAGGTATTTGTTTACAATTAATGGTCAATATGTTCTATTTGTCGCAGTCATTATTTTTGTTTCTCGATTCTTTTAATTAGGGTGTATGTATTCAGGCAGAACGCTATTTGATTCATATCTGTCGAGTTACATATCCCTTACATTGTGTCACATTTATAAAACATTCCTCATGAATAAATATTTTAGCATTATGAATTTAGTAATAAAAATATTGATGGCATTCTAGGCGTCTAATATAAATATAAATATACATACATTTAATTATCCATTTTTCGTATCAGTTTCTACTATTTTAAAATCAATAATGGGGTTATGCGGTACCGTAATCTATTCTGTCAATGATCCTGTTCTTCATGGAGAGTAACTGTGGGCAGCTGTGGGATGTAGCGCTGTGCGAAGTGGAGATGGATGCGTTGTAACGTCTGTTGTGCTTGACACAATTGATGCATTTGAGGACGGCTTTATTGGGGCAGTCAGTTGTGGTGTGGGTGGATTCACTGCAGTGCGCACAGTGTTGTTCGTTCGTCGTCGAACACTTGCTTTTTGGGTGGCCAAGCCCAGGCACTTGTGACACTGCAGGAACGGAGTAAATTCTTCGACGTGTACACGCTGGTGATCAACACAAATCCTGCCCATTTTCATACACTTGCGCCAGACGGAAGGCTGCGCGACGAAAACGGCATTGTACAAACTGGGGTTCCGGTTGGAGCGTTGGAATCGGAATTTTAAGTCCTCCTCCTAATAATCGCGTCTGTCAGTTCGGGGTTCTGCCGCTGATAATGCTCACCAAGTCCTCAGTGGGACGTCCCTGAGACCCCTTGAGGATGATCATCGGCAGCAGTCTGCGAGCGGGTTCGACGTGTATCTGCTGTGAGTTCTTAGTGCGATTGATGGTGTCGTCTCTTTGCTCTGCGGTATCGAATTCTACTCTAAGTTTGTTATTGGATACAGCTTGGATTCTATTGGGAGCGAAGCCGGAGTTCTTAAAGCTGATGTTGCGCCTCCAGGCCTCGATGATGTCCTGCTTCGACTTGACGTCAAATTTAGCGGAAACTATGATTGCTGGTTTTGTAGGTGGGCGAGTTTGAGGTTGTTGTTGTTGTGTGGTCGTTTTAACTGGTCTCTGGGGCTTCGGCGCTACGGTATGCACATTCGCGATCGGCGGGGTTTGTACTGGAGCAGTCAGCGGCGGCGGAGGTAGTTGTTTAAGCTTCTCGAACTCCTCTCTGACGCAAGCGACGATCTCCTCCTTCAATCCTTCGGTGGTGTTGGCGGGCTGAGAGGGGGCTGATGGTGGTGTTGCTGGGATCATCGTCTCCAGTAGTCTCGACGACCGGCGAATTTCCTCTGCTGCGGCGCAGATGAGGCGCTTGTTAGCTGCTGTAACGCTTTTTGCCTCGGTCACTGCTGTTGTGATGCAGGATACTAGCGTGCGAACGGTGTCCAGATATGTATCGAGGCTGTGTACGTCCTCTGCTAAAACGGGCAAGGCAGTGGTGGGTAATACGGGAGCCATTTTTACAGTATTAATACAAAAAATTGTTTCGCGTTGTAAGAAAATCCACCTAAGCTTTGAGGTAAGGGTGGGAGGGAGGGCAAATTTTTCTGTTTATTCGCAGATATCGCGTCTATTTGGTGCGGGTGGTGTTGGCGATGAAGAATCGGAAGGATTTGTGTCGAAAAGGTGAGTGATTTTTGAAAAATTTGGATTCTAAGACAGATTTACTATGAAAAATGGGAGAAATGCAATAACTCCAAAACTATGCAATGGATCTCGCCGAAATCACTTTAAATGGGTAGTACTAATTAGTTATTACTATGTTGCAAAATTACAGAACAGTAGGTGAGACGGTTTGAAAGATATCGAAAAAATTAATTTTGAAAAGTGGATTTTGTATGGCGGAAACTAAGATTTGCTATAAAACTGAAACTACTCAACGGATGATGCTAAATTTGGTATTAAAATAAAGGGAAAAATTGTTTTTAATTTTGAGAGAGAGTTAGAAATAATTTTGCGTATTAGCCCAATATTCCGGGGTGGATTCGCGGAAATAATCATCTATTGCATCGCGTTGTAGTGCAGGATCGTAATCGTCCATTTTAGCCATTGGAGCGACCCGCCGGCACGGTATACGCTATTCTAGCCCTCCCCACCTGCGTAAGGAGGTGTGCGCTTTACCTAGCTGCCACCTAATGCAGCAAGCACAAGTAAAATTAAAAGGTAAATGCCGTGGGCTTTTTGTGTATGTGTAACTACTACAGTTAAGACGGGAACCTGTCTGCGAGCACTTCTACACAAACGAAACGCAGCACTACTAACACGGCAGCACTGTGACACCAACTAACTTTGTACCGCGTAAGCGAGAATAACGAAGTCATGCGGGAACGCACGAGACAGCCGGCGGCTCAGAACGGAATGTTTAAGCGGTTGCTGGGGGCTGTGAGAACCACCCTGGAATACGGGTGTATGTGTTTGGCTGAGCTCGTCAGTGAGGACGAACTACAGGTAAGTGTGTGCTACTTATGCGATGTGTAAGGTAGAATGACGGGACCCCCGTTGAGTCCGGAGTCTTGCGTTACGCGGCCTACGCTTGCGACAAAAAGCGTTTCACCTAACCAGCAGGGGGTTTCTGTGGTTAACTACTTTATATATATGTTTGCGAGTTAACAATTTAAAGTACTAGGGAATATCGGCAATTTGCAGTCTGTGTAAATCTACGTTTTGTTGAAACCACTGCGCCCCAGTGGGGCTGTAGATGAACTTTTCTGTACTACCTGTGGTTTAGGAGTGTGGAGGATGCGTAAGCAAAACCTGGCATGCACAATGCTTTGATTGACCGTTTGCATATATGTATAACAGAAGTTTATGTTTAAGTTACATTTTACTGTGAGACTTCGTTAGGTGATTGAGTCTAGTCGAAACTAACAAACCTAACGTCTTGAATATGACTTTTGGACGACAAGTTTTAGTTGAAGGTCACGCCTAGATGTTTGGCCTTCCTTTCCCATGGGATCAGTTAGCCGTAAAGTTTTAGTTTCTCTAGTGTCTGGTATCGGCCAGTGCGTATCCTTAACCTGACGCCTGGGGGTGATAACCGGGATATTGTAATAGCGACGTAATTTACACCGATGAAAGTATATTGCTACAATTTATCGGGTTTACGTCAATTCTCCTTTTATGGAACCAATCGCCTAAAAGATTGATCGCATTCTGAGCCTGTTACAAATATAGTTTGTTTTAGCGACAAACTATAGAGACCGGGTTTTCAGCGAAAAATGCTATATTGAGATTGTCGGGCTTTGGTATGTCGCTGGTGTGATGCAGAAGAGTTTACAAACTACTGTGACAAAAGTAAACTGTGCAGTGGTATTTCCTGGTCAGTCCTTTAAAAAAAGTGAATACTACTGATAAACATATGTGTAAAAATTCAATTACCCCTTTAATACACCAAAGATGTCGCTTTTTATCTTTTTCATTGTTTAATAAAATACTAAGAATTTTATAGCGTTTAATTTTTTATAACTAACTAACATACGTTACGGTTAACAAAATATTAATTGGATATAGAATGCTCCTACTTATAATAAATTCACAAGCTACATATACATTTTACTATGTTTTTGTGAACAATTTTTTAATACTTTAGCTTTTTTTTGCAAACTACTCATTATATATATATATATTATTTTATATCTACTTATTTTATACATAGATTTACTCATTTATGATTAAAAAAAAATATAAAATAATATATTGATATATTATCGTTTAACGGCAAGCATATTTTAAAAATAATTATAGAATTGATCGGTGATGATGCTTTTATGAACACTGAAGTACTGGAAGTATCTATATGTCAAATACCTGTACAAATAAAAATATTTTTTTTACAATAAAAAATGGAAATCAAGCAAACGTTACCAAAGGATAACATAAACAAAAAAGTAATATGAGCAATATTTCCACAGAGTTGGACCGGATGAAAATAAAGTAAACAGGCAAACTCAGTAGCTTTTCTCAAATAGCTCAAGGCGAAACGTATAACAATGGAAAAATAAACGTCAGGGCGTTGTTTTGGCTTCTAATAATATTAAATTAATTTTGGGAGTGATACTATATATTATTATTATGTCTTCTACCATGAACTTGCACAATAAATCGATTCACTGCAAGTAATTTAGATCGTATTGGTAAATTATTAAATAAAATTACTTTACGGATTTTATCGCGTTTATTTTACATTTCAAATTCCCGACGTTTCGAACACTTTCCAGCGGCCGTGGTCACGGGTAGACTGAGATGTCATGCGTCTTCTTGCCAGTGCTGAAGCGGGGTTTCCAGATCTTAATTTTTATTAATTATTTTTAATCTGTACTTCGACCTATGAAAATGAACCGATTTTATCTGTACAGCCCGATAAAATCGCGATAAAATCCGTAATATTACCTTTTAAATTTACTACTTAACAAAAAGACAAATACGTAGTCTCTACGTAGACACAAACAACCCTAATATTTATCAGGAGTTTACTGAACTCTTTTAGAGAACATGTGATAATTTTGCTTTAAAATGTGATGACTGATTTCATGTTTTATGTCAACGTATCTATTGATCGTAGTGTGTATCGTCAAAACTATCAAGTGGCACTAAAAGCAGTGTTATGATATGTTTAAAAGCATTAAATTAGGGGTAATGCCTATGTATAACACCCCCTAAAATCCTCAACAACAACCAGTGAGCCCATTGAAAATTTATGGTTATTATATTAATTATAACAGAAGTTAATATTTTTTAGTAAAATGTGTAAAAAAATAGTTTCTATTTATATTTCAATTTATTAGTTTTGAAAATAATATTAAACTAATTTGCAAAAAAATTTATAGAAATATATTAAGTGGCTTCTAGTTTCGACTTTTAAAAACAAAACATAATACATAATGCGCATCCAGATGTAACGCACGCGATACTTTACACTCATCGAGATCTATAATATCTGAAAATGCCCGAAACGAGTTATTAACTAGTCATCCACTATTTGCTTATCTGTAATAAATGCTCGATATGTCTTTTCAATAGACATACAAGACATTTAATATCTGCCTTTTATTAAAATAAAAGACAATTGTTTCATTTCAAATCTATTTGCAAAATTTCAGCACACATTGATATCAAAAATGTTCTATTATTTACTTCAAACTGTTAAAATATCAAGGAATCACTAACATCAACAATCTCATTCATCAACTTATAAATACCTCCTTATTGATCAGAAGATGGCAGTTTCCAAAACTATTGTAATATTAGGTTTTGGAACGACGATTGGATGTAAATGTGATATATATATATATATGAATTAATCAAATCCAATGAGATTTCGGATCACATTTTTTTTGTCTAAATTATTTAATAATCATCTAATATAAAATTATCTTTGTTTTCTTTTTGGTAAGGACAAGATGCGCCAATCGCCCAATTGTCTAAAAGTAAGATGATTCATGAGTCGGTATCTAAAACGTCGCTCCCGGTGGTCACGACCATCTTTGACAGTCGTCAAAAGAAGTCAATGCCTTCAAATTTACTTATTCATCTACGGAACGCAGTTTTTACGCTCTGTTATTTAGACAATTCTGGATGAATTTCAACTCTTTTTTCTATTTCTAGCTCATTTCTTTGTTTTATTATATATATTCATGTATAGATTTTTTTATAAAATTAGGCATGATAACTTGCGATAATGGCTAGGTGACAGAATAAAATTTCGAATTACAAAGCTATAAATGCCTTTCTTTCTCCTAGATTTTTACCGAGCTATCATGCGATAAGCTGGATTAGACCATCTTGATTTACCCAAACAAAAGTTTTAACACAGGGTGTGGCATATAAACTCCACTGCCTAAAAGATAAGTTGTCAGTATATTTCACATCCTATAACAAAGACCAAATGTGGTTTTTATAGCTTTATTTACTTCCTTCACCGAATTTTTACATATCAATTTAGCATTTAGACAATTGGGTGAACAGCCTCGTCAAACTGGCTAGAAGATGACGAAAACACAAAGTTGTTTTCCTGCAGGATTCGAACAAACAAACTCCGGTTTGTAAGGCCATGGAAGTGGTCACTGTTTTTAATACCATTAATATAACTATTTATTATCTACTTTAATTAATTGGGCTGCCAGAAAAATCCTATATATACTGATCTCTATACAAAAGAAATGTTGGGTTTTATTGGACTCATTTTCAAAAAAACTTTTTTAATAACTCCGATGCCAGCCGTCAGAGTTAACTAAGCCTATCAGTAGTTTATTTTTTGCATAGAGTCAAATATTTATACGTTCGTACATATTACTAACGCGCGGCGTAAACATATTTTCGAGATTTATAATAATCTTGGACAAATGAAACATAAAATTTCCTGGAGACATTTCATTGCACTAAATAATTTACGATATGCGACTCAAAGCCTACACTGTCACCAGGTGGTATGAATATAATCGGCACCATAAAAAGAATTATGAACAAAGATGGATTAAATCTTCTTTATTCTTACTCAAGAGAGAAATATATCTGAAAAATTGAAATCCATCGTCAACAAATGGCCTGTGGTTATTTAATAACAACAATGTGAGTGAAAGGTTCAATTTAAGCGCCTATTTCTTCTGTAGAAGTTTTTCGAATGAAAAGCAATGACCCGAGTGATCCCTTTCCTGCGAATTTTGGATATTAGCTCAGATGATTTATCAATTTCATTCTTACGCTTTGAAGAGTAATGACCCTTTTAAGCATAATACTCTGAACGGACTATATTGATAGAGCTTTATAAGTCACAGTGGGTATATTTAAGAGAAAAAACTAGACTTTAAAATAGGATTAAATGTCGTCCAGTTTCCAATTTTTCTTGATATTGGTGAAACGGCTGCTTAGAGCGTTGTTTAATATGTTCGATTTGTAAATAACACATAAATACTCTGCGAAAGCTGTTTAATTCTAGATATTCATATTATTTTTATTTATATAATTAGTACCGTTTTGTATGATTAAGTACTTATTATATTACGCTTTAACGATTTTACTTTATTACACTTTCACTAGAACTTAGACTTGTGTTGAGTTTCTGTTAATGTTTATTAATATACAAATTTCTTTTTACATAAATACTCTAGTCCAATTTACGAATTTTGGTGGTAATGAAACAATGGAACAATGAAGCATTGTCACAGAAATACGTTAAATGATCAACATGAATGATTGGATGGGTAGCAAGATCATTTTTTGTTTTATTTACTTTCATTTAGTTAAACAAAATTGGGTCCACCTGGCCGATACCCTCGTCAATGTCACTTGTTACGTGAATGACACCCTCTTCATCGCCCGTGGCACCTACATTCGAAGGGCTGTGATTGTCAGCTCTGCTGGGGTCACTCAAGTCATTGGGCGCATCCGGCGGTTGGGACTAGAGGTAGCGCTGGAAAAATCCGAGGGCCTAGAACGCGCAACCTGCGTCAGAATCAGCCGCTTCTGGCACTGCCTGTACTCCGGAGTCGTTAGGTCCATGGTCTTGTACCCGTGTGGGCCAACACCCTCCAAAAGGAAAGTACTTCGGTACTTAAAGAACCCAGAGGGTAATGGCGATCCGTGCGTACGGGGCTAGCGGACCATATCTTCGAGGTGGCGTGATTGGTTGGTTGGCTACCTGCCCCGGGACCTGGAAGCAGAAATTTTCGTGTCATTGTACTATTTGCGCGAGAAGGCGTGGCTTTGAAGCTGCAGGCCAGTGCCAGAAGAAATAAGGCGGCGCAGAGGTGAATTGCGCTTCCTTGCAATACAGAATTGGGAGCTGCGGCTGTAGTACTCCAGTGCCCGTCAAACGGTGGAGGCCTTACGCCCCGTAAAAGTTCAGGCAGGAAAGAGAATACGGCTCCTTTACATTTCGCACGACGCAGGTTCTGCTATAACACGGCTGTTTCGGGAGTACCTGTGCTGCGTGGTTGGTAGGGAGCCCTTGCAGGAGTACCACTACTGTGGCGTATGTGTGGAGGAGACAACCCAGCACACACTGGGTTGAGCCACACCGTGAGCTGCCTAGTGTCGTGGGGCACGACCTGGCGCTTCCTGCTGTGGTGCTCAGAATGTAAGACAACAAAAGGTCGTGGGGCGCCGTCCTTGCGTTCTGTGAGGACGTGTTGGCCTAGACGGAAACCACGGAAAGAGACAGGGAGGCTCACAGCGCCCTAGCTTTCCGCAGAAAAAGGCCAGGGCGCCAAAAAGTAGCGTACGCGCGCAACCTCTCCCCTGACGTGCCGGCATGGCACCTAAAGTGACGGTCCGGGCGGGACGAGGAATCGGTAAGCTGGATTTTTGCAACGGCAAAAAGAGGGGATTAAACTTTTTCTTTGATGAAAACAGTCTGTACAACTCTGAAAATCCTATAAACACACATCGCTATTCCACGCGGTCAAATTTGCGGGTACAAAATAGTTATAATGAGTTATGCATTTCTAAATTATCAATTTTAAATGATCTTAAACACAATTATCAAAGACAAAATGTAGTCATACCTTGCATCATATAACAAGCTGGTGTTGGTTCCTCAAACCTGTTTTTGGTATTTGTTATAGTGAGTACCGTCAATTTTCTAATTCACCCATCGATTGCAATTTACCGTTCCAGTCTCTACACGTCTAAAAGGTATTATTCAGGTAAATCTGCATCGATTCAAAGCCAAATATTAATTGAAATATAAATTTAAAAAAATGATAACTAAAAAGAAAAGTCGTAAATGTGTGTAAGCTACGTAAAATGTCTAAAAATTCTTTAAAAGTAATAATATTAAGAAATAAAAACTATTATTTATACATAACGTTACTTATCATACTAAGAAATATGTGTTTTTTAATTTATTTAAAATATAGAGATTGCAAAGTAGTTACCATCAGGTTCCTGTTTGTAGAATAATGTATTCAACGATTTATAAAAAATTAAAAAAATTAAAGACCCTTCTGTATTTCTTTTTAGATGATAAAGTTAATATATTGATGGGTTATATATTTGAGCTATAACTTCAAAAGTCATAATATTCGTGTAAGGGCCGAGTCCCGTAAAATTTTATGGCAGATGACCATTAGCGTGAAGACATTATGGTCAACTAATGAGTAATAAAGATTATTATACTACAGTATCCGTACTTAAACAAACGTTTACAAACAAAAATAATAAAAATTGCTAATTCGTTTGTAAACGTTTGTCTGAGATATAAAACTTTGGATAGCACAAATAGACTAGGAAGTCATAAAAATTATAATAATTAAAATAAACTGGATCGACCGTTGTCAAATACGCAAGTACATATTTTAAAGCAGAAAATAGCCCGAACTAGAAAACGACATGAACATTGTTTTAACATACGTTATGTTAATCGAAATAGTGTACAAGCGAATAAGATTCGACTATATCAATATAATTAGTTATTTATTTTAGGAAGTGGCCTGGCACGGATTTTGTTATTTGATTTGCGGTTGAAGGTTGATATTTTGATGACAGTTCATAAATAAACACCCTGATTAAAAGCTTATTGCACTAAAGGAGAGTTAAAGCTTAATAGAGGTCCAAGGTGTAAAAATGTTTCTAATACATGTGATAAAAGAAAAAAGAAATAAAGTAATTTTAATAATTATGAAATTGATATTTGCCAATAAAATGTTGGCTTCAAAATTCACTATGAATGGTTATTTACTTTAATCTTTTTTAATAATTTTAATCTACTGTTTAAACTTACATTTTTTTTTATTTACTGTTTTAATATTAGTATTAAAATCTAATTAATTACAAGAAAAATGGTTAGTATAAGAGAATGTAATGCCTATGTTATTTAATACGGTTATTTTGTTTTCCATGCAGGTAAAAAATGCACGAAGAAGGATTACTTTACGGATTTTATCGCGTTTATTTTACATTTTAAATTCCGACGTTTCGAACACTTTCCAGCGGCCGTGGTCACGGGTAGACTGAGATGTCATGCGTCTTCTGCAGTGCTTAAAGCGGGGTTTCAGATCTTAATTTTTATTAATTATTTTTAATTTGTACTCCGACCTATACAAAATGAACTGATTTTATCTGTACGGTTTACGGCAGTGGTATTATGCTTGGGTTTAAATTTTAATTTATTAATTATGGGATCCCAAGCAGGTGGTAGAACCAACCATCTCTATTGAAATTTGGATGTTTTTAATCTCAATAGCCTCACGGATCATCCTTGGTAGGAATCGGTGTTCTTTATCGAGGATTTGTGGTCGATCAAATCTGATGTAATGGTTTGGGTGATTTAATGTATGGTCACACACTGCCGACTTGTGGCACAACAATCACTGGATGAATCGACATTGAAAGTGTTATCAAAGGCTTAAATTTCGCAATTGCAACGCGAAAATCCCGTATGAGCAAATTGTATGTAGTGTGGAGGATTGTTTGTTCAAAAATCAATTGCAAAAGGAAGATTTGAGGCTATCCGACAAGATATTTCGTCAATGTATGCGTCGAAGCAAAGTGCCGAAACCTAATCTTCCTAAGGATGAACTTTGCACTTAACAACTTACGCAACAACAAAGAACTAACAATTCTCCGAGCAGACAAAGGTAATTCTACGGTGATCATGGACACGTCAGATTATAATTCTAAATTAGACCAACTGTTATCGGATGAAACTACTTATAGGAAGGTCAAAACTGACCCTACTACGAAAACGCTCAAATTAACTAGCGATCTTATTAAAAAGCACTCGAAAAACTTAATCTTGACGTAAAATTGATAATACCTTCATGTTCCAAGCCCCCAAAATTGTATGGGTTGCCTAAAATACACAAATTTAATGCTCCATTGCGCCCTATTGTTAGCCAAATTGACTCACCTACTTACAAATTCTCTAAAGGCTCAACATTTAGTAAAAATCCTCTCACCACTCAGAGGACAAACAAGCGCGTTTACAAAGGATTCATACCATTTTGTTAGAGGTAAAACATCTACATCTTGCTGACAATGAAACTATGGTTAGTTTTGATGTTCAATCTTTGTTTACATCTATACCTATAGAAGATAACATAGAAAATAACATCTCAATAGAATATGCATTTTTACTAGAACATTGCCTAACATCTGGCTATTTATTGTGGAAAGATGAGTTCTACATGCAGATGGATGGTGTAGCAATGGGTTGCCGGTGTCTACTATTTTTGCTGACATTTTTATGGAAGACTTTGAGGAGAAGGCCCTACTCACTGCCCCATTCATCCAAGATTTTATAAGCGCTATGTGGATGAGATCAAATACAAAGAGCGAACGGATACGATCCGGTTACCACCCGGCGCCATGTCGAGTCCAGGTCGCATGGTGTGAAATATGCTACTGGCCACACTGTCGTGACTCATCAGGCGAAGTGCGGACAGAATGCTACTGGTGACAAAATAACTGGTCATCGTGTACAACTTCGGAAGAAGATCAAGCTAGGAACCTGGAACGTTCGGGGCATGCTTCAAGCGGGTAAGAAGGAGATCATTGAAAGTGAACAAGAGCAGAACAACTTGCACGTACTTGGTATTACCGAAACCCACATGAGAGGAACCGGATTCTATAATACACCCAATGGCCGAACGGTATATTTCTCAGGCCCGGAGAACGAGAGCAAAAATGGCGTTGCTTTTTCTGTATTACCCGAAATAAGCAAATCAGTCTTAGGATACAATCCCGTGAATGATCGCATACTGACGCTGAGACTCAATACAAAACCTTGTCGCGTTAATTTGGTAGTTGTATATGCACCGACTTCAACCTCTACAGATGATGAAATTGAGACGTTTTACAACCAATTGACCGATACTGTGGAAAGTATGCCGCGAAGAGACATAACTGTTCTGATGGGAGACTTAAATGCAAAAGTGGGAGATACGTCAAGTGATAACCATTTAAGAGAAATAGTCGGGAACTTCGGACTCGGTGAAAGAAATAATAGAGGTGAAATGTGGTTACAATTCTGCGCGGAACACTCCCTTACAATTATGAACACTTGTTTTAAGAACCACCCGAGGAGGCTGTATACATGGATTATGCCTGGTAACCGAGCACGTAATCAGATAGACTACATTGCCATTAACAGGCGATGGAGATCATGCATCAGCAACACTGAAACCTATCCGGGGGCTGACTGCGGTAGTGACCATAAACTCCTTGAAGCGGAAATATGTTTAAGACTCAAAAAGTGCCATCGAGTTTTTCAACGACCACCAAAGCGTCTCATCGGCAGTGAACTAACAGCATTTAGTGAGCACTTGAAATCCAAAATTGCCAGCACAGTTATTTACAATGCTCATGATGACATCGACACTAAATGGAACAAAGTGAAAGACCTAATACTGACATCGCGAATGGAGAGTCAAAGCACAGGGACACTGACTCCAAGGAAATCATGGATAACGGAGGAGACATGGAAAGTCATAACAGAAAGAAAACAACTACTGAAACATAACTGTCACTCCAACGATAAGAAATACCAAGAAATGTCAGCAATGGTTCAGCGACTGTGTCGTAGGGACTACAATAACCACTTGAACTCAATTTGTCAGGATATAGAAAGCCCCGCGCAGAATTTCCAAACAAGAGACCTGTTCTTGAAATTCAAAAGTATTACTCGTGAGTTCAAGGCGCGAATGTGGGCCATTGAGAATGAAGAGGGTAAACTACTAACCCAAATAGATGAAGTCGCAGTAAGGTGGAGATCATACTGTAAGAACTTATATGCTGACCCAACACGATCAGAAAGCAAGCAAGACGTAGACGAACAATGTAGGAACCCGAAATCTTGAGTCTGAAATACGAATGGCTTGAAAAAACTCAAACTGAACAAATCAGCCGGTACAGACAAAATCTTGCTGAAGAATTAATAAAACTAGGAGACCAGGGGATTAAAGTAATGTATGATCTCTGCAATCAAATATGGAAAACGGGTATATGGATTGCTGATTGGAAAGAATCCCTATTAATCCCATTACACAAAAAAGGTTCCACTAAATCATGCGAAAATTTTCGTACATTAGCCCTAATTTCGCATGCCAGTAAAATAATGCTCTACGTAATCAATAGCAGACTACAATATCTCTTACAATGGCAAATACCCGACGAACAATCGGGATTTGTAAAAGGCCGAGGGACAAGAGAGCAGATCGTGAATGTGAGGCAAATAATCGAGAAAAGCCGAGAGTTCAATTCACCAATTCTCATGTGCTTCATTGATTACTCCAAGGCATTTGATTGTGTAAAATGGGATAGCCTGTGGACCATATTGCGAGAAATGGGTGTACCTCATCATCTTGTAGTGCTAATAGCAAATCTCTATCTTGATGGTCAATACATGGTTAGAATTAACGACACTATCTCGGAGCCTTCAAGCCAGAGAAAGGTGTAAAGGCAAGGATGTGTTCTTTCGCCAATTCTTTTCAATATATATGGTGAATATATTATGAGAAAGGCCTTAGAAGAATGGGAGGAGGCATTTCTGTGGAGGCAAAGGATAAGTAACCTGAGATATGCAGATGACACAACCCTATTCGCAGCGTCTGAGACAGAACTTTCCGAATTGTTCCGAAGGGTAGAGTACAGAGTGTTCTGTTGGACTTACTATAAACCGGTCTAGGACAAAAGTAATGCTTGTTGACCGAACTAGCCAACTCACTAGGACTGGAGAACTTTCGAACTAGAATTCGTAAACGAGTTTGTTTATCTTGGATCTCTAATTTCTAATCAGGGCGGCAGTGAACAGGAGATAAAGAGACGAATACAAAGGCCAAAGCTGCTATGAGCAAGCTTACACGAATATGGCAGTGTAGAAAAGTATCTATACTACTAAGATAAGATTGGTCCGGACGCTCGTGTTCTCTATATTTCTTTACGCCTCGGAATCCTGGACAATCAAAGCTAAAGACCAAAAAGATAGATGCTTTTGAAATGTGGTGTTGGAGAAGGATGCTTCGCATACCATGGACCGCCAAGAGGACCAATAAATTCTATTTTGGAGCAACTAATGTTCGTACTAGGCTCTCAACCACATGTTACCGGAGAATCCTGGGTTATTTTGGTCACATTGCCGTCGACAACCAGACTCCCTCGACAAGCTGATCGTAGTGGGAAAAATAGACGGAAAAGACCACGCGGGCGTTTACCTACTCGCTGGTGTGACCAAATAACTCACTTACTGGTCTCCCGTTACAACTGCTCTCGAGAAGCTGAACACCGAGAACACTGGAAGTGTATAACATCAATGGCTATGGCTCTATGGACAGACCTTCAGAAATGAAGCATAACGACCAAGAAGAAGATGTGGATGATACATTTACCATCTTACCATATGATGAAATAAATGCATTTTAAACCACCTTAACTCCATAAATTCAAAAATACAGTTTACTATGGGTTAGAAAATAATAATTCTTTAGCTTTTCTTGATGTTTTAATTATTCGCAATCTGATAACACCTTGAGCCATACTGTGTATAGGAAAACAACCCATACAAATAAATATTTAAATGGCAATTCACACCACCTCCATCCCAGTTAGCTACCGTGGGCAAATCTTTGTTTCAGAGAGCACGAGGATTGAATCAAAACTTATTTCAAGCCGCTGAAGAAGATTGGTCAATTCCTACCACCTGTCAAGTGCAATATTCTCTACAAGACCCAGGAGTGTACAAGCTAGATTGTGACTGCGGCCTCTCTTATATTGGACAAACGAAGCGAGCAATAAGAACCCGCGTGAAGGAACATATAGCTGACATTAAACATAGAAGACCCAACAAGTCGGCAGTTGTGACCATACATTAAATCACCCAAACCATTACATCAGATTTGATCGACCACAAATCCTCGATAAAGAACACCGATTCCTACCAAGGATGATCCGTGAGGCTATTGAGATTAAAAACATCCAAATTTCAATAGAGAAGATGGTTGGTTCTACCACCTGCTTGGGATCCCATAATTAATAAATTAAAATTTAAACCCAAGCATAATACCACTGCCGGCTGTACAGATAAAATCAGTTAATTTTGTATAGGTCGGAGTACAGATTAAAATAATTAATAAATTAAGATCTGGAAACCCCGCTTCAGCACTGGCAGAAGACGCATGACATCTCAGTCTCACCCGTGACCACAGCCGCTGGAAAGTGTTCGAATCGTCGGGAATTTAAAATGAAAATAAACGCGATAAAATCCGTAAAGTAATTTTATTTAATAATGTATAATATTGCTAAGCAATAGAAATAATTACATGAAGAAGGAGTTGAATTTTATAATCCTGTTCCGTGACATTTAATACGCTGTCATGACAAAAGAAAAAGATAGACCAACCAAGACATGGTCGACTATTGTTTTAAAATGGTATACAATCAACTCGAATAAGGCAATATACATACCTAACTATAACATTTTCTTGATTTTAAACCAAAAATATTACGTAGAAATTATCTATTTTTCACGTTTGTTATTTTTTCCGACGTTGTGAACTCTTTTTAGCATCCGTGATTACGGGCAGCTGAGCTGGGATATATCTGTATCTCAATGTGAAAATTTTACATATTTTTAAATTTTGACATTGACACATCTATTTATTTTTCTTAAATTAGAAACATTGTTGTTTTGTGCCTTTGCAGTTTTAATGCCAATTGGCTAAATATTTTTAAATGAAAAAGACCAAGTATTGATTTTGTCTAAATTATGGTCACAGTCTGCAGATTTATTTAGGAAACGGCGCTTAACATCGGCTTTATGTACATTGACTCTTGTTCTTATTGTTCTTTTTGTTTATCATGCGTTAAGGAGACCATAATCGCACTGCACACACCTGTTAGCTGTAGAGATTTTTCATTTGACGGATGGTAATAATTGACCTACACTACGTTTTCCAAGTCTCGGGCTCCACTTCGGAACTTTCCGAATCCAACGGTTGTCAGTTCTGCGGCTTATGTGACCGGCCCACTACGATTTCAGCTTACTAATCCGATCGGCTATATCGGTGACCCTGGTTCTCTGATGGATCACATAATTTCTAAAGCGGTCCTACAGAAATACTCCGAGCATAGCCCTCACCATAGCTCGCTGAGGGACTGTAAATTTGTGAACCGTAAGTGTCCAAGTTTTGGCTCCGTAGGTCATGTCAGGTAGGACCCTCTGATCGAACACTTTCGATTTCAGCAAATCTAAGATGCGTGAGGAGGAAACTGCCTCCGTAGCCTAGTTGTATGGGCGTGTGCTTTAGAAACCGGAGGTCGTGGGTTCGAATCCCGCGGGGACTCAACAAATTTTCATTGTTGTTTCCTAGTTGTTTAGGGCAATTTGGGCCGATCACCCAAGTGTCTGAAAAGTAAGATGATCCATGCCTCGGATGGGCATGTAAAAAGTCGGTCCACCCACCAACCCGCATTGGACCATGAGGAACGTAGTGGGATATAGCCCAGAACCCCCTAATGGATAGGGGTGTATTAATAACACTGGATCGCATGGATGAACGACTCGATGATCAAACTGACACCTCCTTAGAGCAGCGAGATTTTAAAAAGACCATGCCCAAGCTGGTGAGGCGCGACCTCCGTCACTCCATTACGCTCTTGATAAAGCCAGCTATTGAGCAAAAACAGGTATTAAGTGTCGGGGTTACAGCACCATAGAACATATCCACACAGTGGGTAGGTTATACAGAAGACACTTGAGTATAAACAGTCCCTATGCATAGCATTTGTGGACTATGAGAACGCTTTTGATTCCATCTAGACCTGGTCTTTCCTCGAGTCCTTACAGCGGTGCCAATTTTTTGGCGATATTTCGAGATGATGAGATGTCAATATGATGCCGCCCCTATCTCTGTGGTATATTCCAAAGTGGGCAGACTGAGCCTAGCCACCTGTGTCACCGGGGTGTGAGACAAGGAGACATCATGTCTCCGATATAGTTCTGGCATCGCTCTAGCACTATGTTATGTTCAGGACGATCGTCCGGTGAAAAGGACACGGTATATATGTTAACACCGAGTACATCTCACTTCTGTAATATAGACGATATCGTCGTCATGGCTGAGAATGCAAAGGACCTGCATGAAAAACTGCCAAACGTAGCGTGGGACGCCCTGCGGCAAGATGAAGTGATGACATTCGCAAAGTGGCCGGTTTGGGCTGGATGAGAATAGCCAAAGATTGAAAGGGGTAGCGTGCTTTAGGGGAGGCCTATGTCTAGTAGTTGACAGACACAGGCTGATGATGATGAGTAATGAATCATCCTACGGCCTATCATAATAGAAGCTCCCAAATAATAATCCCAGAAAATATACCCAATTTTGTTAGTGACTCCTCTGATGAAAGATGGCGAACACTCTTTCTACCTCGGCTGGTTTCACATGGTAAATACGTCGTTATCCCTACGGGAGTTAAAAACGTAAAATAAACGAGATAAAATCCGTAAAAAGTCCTTTTACTCAATAATGTGTAGTATTCGCGTAAAAAAAGAATGAATTATACGCAAAACCTGATTTATAAATGTCAGAAGTGCAAAAAGGATTAACTTAATAGGCGAGCGCGAAAACCAATGAACATGAAGGAAATTTTATGGTAGCAAATTCTAAATTTTATATATTCTACTGACATGTAAATCTCTTTTTATCTGACTTAAATATTTTTATTTAACTTTAATTTTTACATAATTATATAAGTAAATCAATACTTATAATACATCATATGATAAACTAAAAATAGTGTAAACATTTTGATTAGTAATAAATAAATACTGTAAAAGATACTGTTCTTTGTAAACTAAATAAATAATAAACCCACTAAATAAACGTGTGCTTTAGAAATCACGCTTGTTGTTTTCTAGTTGGCTAGGGGAATTTGGGCCGATCACCCAATTGTCTAAAAATAAGGTGATCCATGCGTCGGATGGGCATGTAAAAAGTCGGTCCACCCATCAACCCGCATTGGACCAGCGTGGTGGGATACAGTCCAAACCCCCTAATGGATAGGGGTGTATAAGGGGAGGCCTATGTGTAATTAAAATATCAGAAAAATTTTACACAAGTTTTTATCGAGATTGGGTTTTTTATAGATAAAAAGAAATCGTTGACGTTAATTTGACGCCTGTATGTCAATGCCACTTTTAATTTAAATATTTAAAATCCCATTTATTAACAAAAAAAAACAGATAATAATGTCCAACTATTTAAAAATGTTTAATGAAAATCATTTTTTAACCTGAATTTTTTGATATTACGATAACAGAATGAAATTGTCTCTTAATTTAGTTGAATTAATAAGTGTTATCACAAAATTACTTTTAGACTAAAGATTTTAATTAGCTATGGCGTTAGTTCTATTGATAAAACAAATTAGATCATGAATCAATTTGGTTTTGGTCAAAGGTTCACTGCTAAGCTATTTATAATTACCCCGAGTACTCGTCATCTTTCACAAGAACTGAATTTTCTAAACAACGTTAATTAACAGCGTACGAATTTAAATGACACTATTTTTAATGAGCAATGATTTTGATTTATGATTTCTCTCGTTGGATAAAAGTAATTAATACTTTTGTATAATATTTTTGTGGCATATGCAGTAAGTTTATAGATATTTTTTTCTGTAAGCATACCTTTTTGTAACTGTCTTGATATTTTTTTTTTATAAAATGAAGTAACAAACTGTAAGTGAATTTGATAGTAGTCATTGGTTTCAGACGATTGGGTGATCGGCCCAAATTGCCCTAGCCTAGTTGGCTAGGGCAATTTATATAACAAAAACAACAAGCGTGGTTTCTAAAGCACACGCCCATACCACTAGGCTCCGGAGGCAGTTGAACAGAAGAAATGGTACTGTTATAAAGTTAAATGAAATAATAATATCACACAAGACTGTAACTACCCGTAATCAATAAAATAAATGGAATGTTTATTTTTAAATAGCCTGACACTGCAAGGTTATTTCTTTTTAGCGCTCTATAGCGCGATAAGCTATGGCCAACTTGTCAAATTTGCAGACTTGTCCTACAGTCAGAGGCCATCTTTCAGCCCCGTAAGTCATCACATGACATCGAAGGCTTCGTCTTTACACTATTCAGTCTCGGTGATGTGAGAATGTGGTTTGGCTTTTTAAATGCCGCCAAGCCCAACTACTTTCTTTTCAAAATTTTTGACCGACTTCTGGAAATAAGAGGTCCTCAATTTTTATTTTATATATATATTACTTCGTTGTTCCGCTTCTAGAGCTACGATTTTATTTGTTTTTCTTTTAATGATATATATTAGGTTCCTATTTCTCCTATTTTTAATATTTTTGTGATATTTGAGACATAAAAAAATACGGAGAAGAAAATAGAAGATAGAAGGATAATTTGATTTTAACAGGTCTACCATAAAGTTCACGATATCATAAATCTAGGTTTAAAGAATAACGCACAATAAGCATTTTAATGAAAAAAAATTTTAGAAGAAAGCACATTTGAAGCTTATTTAAGATAAAACGGTTTAAGTTTACATAGAAATTATTGCTTTAAAAGAAATTGTCTACTCCATGTATATAAAATGTGTCGTAAACGACATTTTAATCAAATTAAAACCTTAAACGTTGTCACAGATTTAAATCGTACACTACGATATACACCAAACATATCACAATGCTATATACACACATAATTTTTTATATATATAATATATAAATACAAATATCAAATTTGTTATAAATTATAAAGACAAGAAGATTGTAAACACTAGACAGATGTTCACGAATTTTACGCTTAAAGTCATTGCGATTTTTAGCCATCCTGATATACCAAGGCAACTCATTCATCCAACTCTCAACTGAATACAAGTCACAAGTGCACTGATTTTATGAGGAATGACGAATGACGAAAATTATGTTCTATATTATTGTATTTCTAGAAATGGTTTGCAATAAAGTCCACCAACACATACATCTATGCTGTAAGAATAACCCACAATAAAATGTAAA
Source organism: Lamproptera curius (assembly GCA_029286875.1). NCBI lineage: Eukaryota > Metazoa > Arthropoda > Insecta > Lepidoptera > Papilionidae > Lamproptera > Lamproptera curius. The sequence continues at coordinate 201,344 of JAGSMT010000273.1, read as the reverse complement.
TATTTAAAAATGCAATAAGGCATATTCATAGTTCATTTAAGATAATATAGTTTAAGTTAACATAAAAGTTATTGCATTTGAAACTCTTCATTCTATGTACATAAAACTTATTCTATGTACAACTATGTACGATATTGTGATCAAATTAATACTTGATTTTACCTCTTTTTTAAAGCGTAGACTGTAATAAGTTAGATATTTCATATTCTTTTCAAGAGATCGTTTGCTTAAAACATATATAATTATTAGATGTTCTTACTTTGAACTTAGCATAAGCAAGTTCAGTACATACATACATACATGTACAATCGAATTGTCTTCGAAAAACAAATATTATTATTCTACTTCATTAAAAAACGTTTTTAGGGTTAAAATATTATTAAAAACATATTGAAAGAATTAGGATCACATTAAGCTATAATCAAATATCTTTATTAAAAAGATAACATTATTTTTTAAAACATACAATCTTTTACGTGTTTGTGTTTACTTGTACGTATGGGCCCTATTGGATTTTGTCATAACGACTTTTAAAGGTAATTATAAAGATATAGGACAAATTTGTTCTAATAACGGTGAATTGTGTGTTCAGTCTATATAGCTTTTTGAATTTAGTGAAATACAAATCATTTAAATAATTAATTCTCTCAATTATTTCAAAAGCCAATTTTTAATTTGAGCTACAATACAATTATGTACTAATATGTAATACCTGATAAATTATATATTAATTTAAATATGTTTATAAATAAAGAATTCTACCGTTAAGCCAATTAACATTTAACTAAATCTCGGTAAACAACCGTCAAAAACGTTTATAATAACTGTTTGACGACACGCGAATCAAAAGTGGTTAAGGGCAGCATTTCTGCCTTCACACATCAAAGGTTATCACGTGTATAGAAATATGGCGTGGAAAGCGTCAAGGGAAATTAATACGATGCTTTTTATAATGGTAGTGCCTTGCCGTGAGGCAAAAATCACTGCCCTTTTTCACGTACTTCATACGAAAATCTGCGTATGCTGCGTAGGGAAAGTTACGTGCAAAAAAATAGGACTTCAGCTTCCAGGTTTAGCTCAATATTATATTAGTTTTAATATCAGCATGTTTATAAATATTCGAATAAATAAAACATAATGTTTACAAAATAAATTTTACGAAGATAGATTAATGATCCTGAAATTTAAGACCTTGTCATAGGTCTAAAATTTATGTATATGCTATGCTATGCGGCCATAGCGATAAACCACATAATACTACTAAATAGTATAAAACACAATCGCTAATCGTCCGTCCCTATATATGCTTAAATATTTGAATGCAAAGGATTTGGGAACATTTTTTTTAAATAGAAATATTTAGGAGGAAAGTTTAAATGTATGAATGTATGACATTATAGAAAAACTCTGATACATTTAGAGATTTTTAACTTGATGTCGTTCTTAGCACATTTTACAACTCAAATAGATCAGCAGAAACATCTGCGTGGGTTTAAGAATAACCCACAAAAACCATTTTATCCTTTTAATTTTACGATAAAGAATGGCTTTAATACTTATTCAATTTAATATCTAAAATATATTGTCAATTTATATAGATCAATATAGCTCTTTACGATATATTACAGATCAAATGCAGGGACATAGTGGTATAACGGACCGGGCATCCATATAGTGTCATAACTGCCAACATTTCAGGCACACTACGCGCAACTGTTTCGCGCGTGCACGTTGTGTGAAATTGCCGGCGAGTATACACTCCAGATTGCTCAAAGCGAAAAGATTAGATCGAGCCGCCCGCGTGCGCAAATTGCGAAAACCCGGATAGTTACAGGGTTGCTCGAAAGCACCCAAAAATAATCGCGGCCCTCTGCCTCACGTTCCGCGAACTCTGCGAATTCCGCGGTTACAAAGCCGAGCTTTTTCCGCACCTGCACCGGCAGTTGGTGCATGGACAAAGCCAGTCGTATTAAAAAGCCACCGCCGTCCCCAAGGCTGCGGTGGCAACAATCAATAAGGTAACCGACCAGGTGGGCCCCACAGAGCGAGCAATAAACTCGAACCTGCGCCCGCCGCGCGAATCACGTCAGACAAAGGGCCCGGTAATTACGACCGTCCGCCGCCCGTCGACTTAATCTCGAACTACTTTGAATTCGCACAAACATTAAATATGTCTAAATTATAACGATTTGGGCTATAAAATGCACCTAGAATCAGGCCAGTTGAAAATAAACATCTTGCTCGCTCACGCCGAAATCTTAGCCGCACTAAGTAAATTTAAATAAGAACGTAAACGGCTTTAAGAAGCAAAGCGATCCGAAATCGCTAAATACTTGCAAGATTATAGTATAGACATATTTCTAGTGCAAGAGACCTTTTAAAACCGTTAATAGCCAATCCTAGAATCAGTGGCTGTAACATAATTAGAAACGATAGGTTGTCAGGACCGCTGTTGGTACATCTTATATACTACAAAAGGTCACTCCATATCGCACCATTAGAAACACCTACATTAACTAACTTGAGGGACGGCATGTCAGATCGGCCATGAGCCGCTTGTACTTGTTTCTGTGTACCTGTCCCCATCTAAGAAGTTACGTAGATCCGACCTACAGCACTTTATGGCCTAAGTCCATCAATCATTATTACAGGCGACTTAAATAGCAAACATCCTGACTGGAATTGCATTACGCCAAACACAAATGGCAATAAATTACTGGAACTCGAGGACCACTCAACATAAATATAATAGCTCCTGGGACCCCAACTAGATACTCAGACTCAGGCATAGGCGCTCCTAGCACTATAGACCTGCTATTAGTTAGAGACGTCTCGCTCGATGTCGTATCGATAGAGGCACTCGTGAGTTAGACTCTGACCACTTGCTGGTCTTATTCAAATTAGTCCAAGACGCCGGTGCGGTCCTGACGACCAAAACCGTAATAAATTGGCATTGACTTGAACGCAAACTCAAGGCTATGGACCCCCAAAGTTGCTTTAACCTGGTGGTTATTGATAGTGTAGACAGAAGCGTATATTGCCATCGACAGTATCACAACGCATATCTCATCAGCTATTGACGACTCCGAAAGGACGGTCAAGGTTTCGGTGACCGCACGCGCTATGGCTTGCCGTTCAGTATTCGATGTCCGATAAGAGAAAAAAATACATTTAAGCGGACGTTTTATCGCTATCCGTCCGAGTTAATGTCGCAAAGGCATTTGACAAAGTCTGGCACAACGGCTTGATTTACAAGCTGTACATTCTCAAAGTGCCAGACAGGCTGGTTCAAATCATCCAAGCCTCACTTGTCGAATCGCTCTTTCGATATCGAGTGGTGGGTACCCTGTCCACGAGCCATACGCTCAAGCGAGGCGTCCCTCAAGGATCGGTCCTATCACCTTTAGTATTCGCGCTCTACACGAGTGACTAAGCCACAATGTCAATCTGGCACTTTTCGCCGATGACACCGCTCTTTATTGTTCCTCGCTTAGACCAAACTATACCTATAAAAAGCTCCAAAACGCGATCAATCGTCTAGGCGAATGGTTTCGTAATGGAGAATCGACGTCAAGCCCCATAAAGTGTAGCAATACACTTTTATCGGTCTAGATTACGTCGTGATTACACGATACCCCGGTCCTCAACCCAGGCGTCAGGATAAGGCCACGCGCTGGCAGACACCAGGCACTAGGGCAACCAAAATTTTACGGCCAAACGATCCCATGGGAAAGGAAGGCCAAATACCCAGGCGTGACCTTCGACTGCAACATGTCGTTCAAAAGTCATATTTAGGACGTCAGAAGAAAGCTTTGTTCATATCGACCAGACTCTATCACTAACGAATTCACACAGTAAAATGTCACTCCAACATAAACTTTTTTGTACAAGGTATGCATACGACCAATCTGGCTTATGTATATTGTTATCGCTCACGCATCCTCCTCACTCCTAAACCAACTACAAGTAGTTGAAAACAAATTCATCTGCGCCATCCGGGCGCAGTGGTAATCGACAACGTAGATTTACACAGTGACTGCAAATGCCGACACTCGCGAGCACTTTAAAACGTTAACTCGCAAAACATAGATAAAGTTGTCAACCAGCAACCCTCTGCTGGTACAAACAGCAACGTATAAAGCCGATCCAAACGCGTCTAGTCAAAAGCGTAGACCGCGAAACGTTCTCCTCGACCCGGACGAGGAGGGTCGCTGAGACTGCGGACCCAACGGGGTCCCGACATCAGACCCTACACACCACACGAGTAGGGATAGGCACACTCACCTGTAGTTCACCCTTGCTTCGAGCATAGCGACACACACACACCGCGTATACTAGATACACCCGCATTCCAGGGCGGTTGTCACTGCCCTAGCAATCGATTAATACAGTCGCCAGACCGTCGGCATCCGGTCCGTAAACCGATCGTCGACGACTCTTAGGAGACATAAACTAATGCCTATCTCACGTACCTTCTATACGTGTGACCTTTATTTTAAGCAAAAATGTGGGCCACCTAGTTCGTGGGGATGGGAGCTTCTGCAACTCTAGGTTAGATGAAGCTTCAGAAGACATGAGTCTGGAAGCATAACTTCATGGATAAAAAAGGGCATCCATATTGCACGTGAGGAGCCGGGCCGTGTCTCTAGTAATTTACGTACCAAAAACACGAGTTTTTCATATATTTATTGTTTTACTTATCTGTAACATTTATTTTTATTTAATTCTATCAAAAATTATGTAATCAGCAATAATATAGCTGCATTTTATACAAATAAATAACAAACATATTTGTGAGATAACAAAAAGTAAAATTTTGCTTATATAAGTTAAATGTTTCGAAAACAGAATAAAAATGTTTATGTTCAATCCGTCAAAGAGATATATAATTGATTGTATCTGATAGATGTTACACGCTCACAGAATTAATAAGTATGATAATGGCTTAATTTTAAATATAGATAAAACTAATGTGGTTTGTAAAAGTAAAGTTAAGGTCGATCGATAAAAATGTTCTTAATATAAATTTCTATACCAAAATAAAATTCAAATAAAAAGATAAGATTCATAGTAACGATTTAAAATTGTATCACAAAACTGAAAGCAGTATGTTGAGGATGCCATATTTATGAATATAGTATAGACGTTCACACAATTTAAATGTATTATCACAGTGTTCATTTTATAAAGAACTAACTGATGCCCACGACTTCGTCCAAGTGGTAATGTAATTTTTAAGTATTCTGAGGTACTTTCAGTTACATCAATTATCTTTCAGTGCGGCCGTCAAAATCAATTCAGAATCCAGCAATTCCAAGATTTATTAGCTTAGCAGTGATAACCTCAACCACTCGGACAGCGGCGAAGATTTTAAAATATTGTTCTTTTATATGTACCGGTTACATATAATATGTACTCATTTACAAATGCTTATTTTAATGTTACAAACAGACATTCGACGCTGTATTGACAAAACAACAGTTTACAGTTTAACAAGTTACATGATAATAAAAGTGCGTAACTATTTCCAAATGCCTGTTAGCCCTAACAAACTTTTTAATTATAAGTAAATTTGTCGAAATGGGAAAATGTTTTACGAAATTTGCTTTAACAACCGGGAAAATAGAAGATAAGGCATGCCTCAGTTAGTTCTCTGAAGTAAAACAATTTATTTGTGTGCTATTGTTGACACGAATTCATTTTTGACAGTACAGTTATTAATACAGACTTTGGAATCGCTATATAATAATTTTTCAGTCTTTATAAATACAAAGATCTTCAATGAAAAGCGTATTTAAAAAAATAACAAGTTTCATGTATTTTTTTCGTTATTCCATACGGAACCTGTATTCTTCTATTTTTAAAGATTTTGACGTTTTTATGTGCTAAGTATAGCCTAAACTAAATAAATATTTTATGATCGATACTTAAAGTATTGTGTGTCATAGACTGACTTAATGTGTTTCCAACCTAAAGCGTAGGTTCTTTGCAAATATAATAGGGTAAAAATTCTAAAATTAAAAACCTTATAAGTAGATATAAATAATATATGCAGTACTTTAAGGGAACGAATAAAATATTTCAGCTATAAAAAAGCTTCTTAGAAAAAAAATAGGTTTTAAATTCAGCGGCCAAAGTCCGTAAATGTCGTGATAAAACAATTCAATAGTGCAGTGGCCTGCGAATACTATGGAAAAACACCATCTTCAATTATTAATCTAGTTGATTTCGTTTCTATACTATTTTCATGCTATAAATTTGCAAATGTACCATTAAATTTATTAAAGAAAAAAACAAGCAGGACATTTGCCATACCTAATAGATAATTACAAAAGCGTAAAATGGCACAAATCCGATTGCGACCCTAATAAGTCCAGCAGTTAGTAGAGTAACAGCATAATAGGTCTTATTTACCTAGTACTTTGGCTGAATATGGTGCTTTAGAAACTGAAATTAAGTAAGTTTGTTCGCGCGGCGACAGTTTTCCCACATGGTCCCCTGTGAAAAGGAAACATGCCAAGTATAAGTCTATCTTCAAAATATTATTTATAGAACCGGTCTCTATATTTAACATAGGTAATTAAGTATTATAGACATAAATGTATTGTTAACGTAGCTCATCAATTATGTATATTACAAATCTTTGTGTAATTAAACATCATTATTATATTATTATATTATTATATAATAAGTGACTGACTAGGGAAGTGCCAACGTTATCTCTGTTTGCTTGTCCGGTTTGATAAATAGCTATTGCTTGGTTCTGAATTTTAAATTAAAAAAGGAGATTTTGTTTTACATCAATATTTGGCATGTATCGAAATGCATTATAATAAATCAATTTTATATACTTAAAACAACTACAACAAATGAAATTAAAAACAAATTTATTAAAAACAAATTAATTTTGTAGCAAAAAGATTATATTTTTGGGGATATAAAAAAACATGTCCTCAAAAATATAATCTTTTTGCGACAAAATGTTTAGTCATTATTTTTCGATTTTTTTTTATTGTTTGATTGACATTTAAAACATAAAATAAAATAAACAAATAAAAGAAACTTATTTTATAGATAGCTGTTATATTATTAACTGCTTAACATTTTAAATCTTATTCATTATTTTGAATATTATAATTTTTATTCGTAGTCCAATCAGCAAATTGAAAATGAATTTTAGAACATCGGCTTTTATGGTGAAAGCCGGAAATTTATTCAGCCCATAGATCCAATTAACGTCGGCCTGAAAATATATCCAAAATAAATTATAAAAGACTCGATGGAACCAAATTTTCCCTGATCCTAATTTCAATAATAAACGTGTTAATAACTTTGATAATCGCTTGTTTTACGAAAATAACGATCGTACTAAGAAAACCTAAAAAAAGGTTTTTTTTCTTTTCCAGCTGTAATAATGTATGTCATTGACTAATAAAAAAAATTAAAAAATCTGTATGAAAACTTTTACTCTATTTCTAAGGAATTTATATCTAAAAAAATACTGAGTATTTTACATATAATACACATTTTCAATTTAACCCATATTTGTGGAACGTGGAATGTAACTGTTCTGGGTTTTTCAAATTCTTTACATCATATAACTGCCTCCATAGCCTAGTGGTTTAGGTGTGTGTTTTCGAAACCGGAGGTCGTGGGTTCGAATCCTGCGGGGACTCAATAAATTTTAATTGTTGTTTCCTAGATGGTTAGGGCATTTTGGGCCGATCACCCAATTGTCTGAAAAGTAAGATGATCCATGCGTCGGATGGGCATGTAAAAAGTCGGTCCACCCACCAACCCGCATTGGACCAGCCTGGTGAGATACGGTCCAAAAACCCCCTAATGGGTGTAGGGAGGCCTATGTCCAGCCGTGTACTATCAAAGGCTGATGATGATGATGATGATGATGATTACATCATATTAAGTCAATTAACTCAGATTGTGTATCAGATTGATGTATTGCACATAAAAATATTTTAAAACTATTTTTTATAAAGTAATAACAAACCATTCTATACCATAGACTAAGCAATATATCAGTGTTGAACAATAGTTAAAAACACGCAGTCTTTTGACCATGACAATGATTCATCTTATTCACAAAAGTTACATTAATTGTCATTACTATGGGTCTAAAAATTAAATAATTATCATAAAAGTTATCAGAGATTGAAAGAAAGAAGAAAGAAAGAAAAACATTTATTTGGCACAGAAAATTGAAAAGTACAGTAAAAAGAATAATAAAAACATTAAATGGCTTGTGTCAAAATGGCATCCACTCAGCTTACATCACGAAGACAAAGAGTCTTCGTAAATGCTGATTTTCAGTGGACCCGTTTAATGTAGGGTTGATGGCGCTATTTAACTAAATTTATATAAAACAAAAATATTTTAAACAAAATAAAATGAGAGGTAAAACGCGATGCAATTTTGTACGGAGAGCACTTGCTTACCTGCCTATATTGCGTAAAATAGTTATGCGCTGTTCGAAGTCGGTCATAATTGTTTGTTAAAAATTCTCTTATAATTATTGCATTTTTTTAAATCTTACCTAACATATTTACTGAATTATGAGTGGTAGTACTTTGATAAGAAAGATCACAAATTTATTACCAAATGATTTTTTTTAGATTCCCGTAGGCTTTTATCAATCAACGTCTTTGCTCAGAATTTATAGATAGCGTTTGAATAGAGACCGTCTTGATTTATGAGGTCAGTCATAATTCATTAAGATCATCTTATTAAACCGGATTATTCATTTAATAAACAAAAACGCTTAATCCTCAAACTAAGGAAATTTATCTAAATATTAACATATAAACTAATAGATAGATATAAGTACAGTACATAATTATGACAATGTACTAGCAAAGTCAATTAAAATCGTTCAGGCAGATGACTTTTTTATCTAAGTTTTCTGGTTAGTAATAGTAACATGGGCTGATAACTCGATTGCCTGAAAATTAAGATGAACTTTTCATTGGATAGGTATATAATAAAACAGACTAGGTTTTCAATCCCTGTTTAGCAGTTGCCGTTGTACCAGACGTACTATAACCTCATCATTATCAGCCTTTGTTAGTCTACTTAGATCACCCTAATGCACGCCTTATCCAATAGGGGTTTTTGGACGATATCCCACTATGCTGGTTAGTGGAATCAATATTATCGACCATTATATATATATATATATGATAATGGATCAACAAATAGAAATAGATAGAAAGAAAATAAATCACAGTATCATAAACAACAATTGTTTAAGTAAATTAAAAACAGTATTAGTGAAAACGAATTTAACTAATATCACGGTATATTTCGCTGGATCCTAGTCTTAATGGAACGGCTGAGTGTCCCAAAGGAGGTTTCTATCTCAAGTATTATTAAGTAACGCTTTTTACGAATTTATAAAAATTATTACAACTTCGCATTCTAATATTACATACATAGTCATAGAACATATGACATGCCGCCTTGTGACGTGCATAATCATCATCATTCACCTGTGTTTATCCACTGCTAGAAAAAAGCATTTCCATTAGCACGCCACTGAGGATGGTCCTCGGCAATTCTTATCCAGTTCTCTTGCGGAGATTATCGCTCCACCTAGTTGGCGGGCATCCATTTATGTAATTCGCGGTCACAAGTCAAGAACGATTACATACAGTAATACATTAAATGAAGTTTAATAATGGAAAGAAGATAAATTGAATCAGTTTATTAGAAGCAGTGATACGAAACGTTTGGAATTGATAACTAATTAAAAAATACTTAATTATTTAATCTTTTAAGTAAATTAATTTCACAAAATTACCTTTTTACCTTTACGAGACCCCAAATTCCGTTTTACGGTGACAGTAATTTATCGAATCTTACTAATCTCATCCACAGAATATTATCCCGCACAATGAAAATTAATCGCTGATCTGAATTATAAAATTGCAAAAATGTAAATTTTTTGGCGTTGAATGAGAGGAAACTTGTTGGGTCGGTTAAATTTTTCATTCAGTCTTACAGTTTAATGTACTCATCATAAGTTTTTCTAACTTCCGACTTAATCATAATCTATACTGTTAGCTTCTAAACATATAGTTATTGCTGGAAGGCTGTAATAAAAAAGTTATTATACTTTGTTTTGAAAGAAATTATCAAAGAACCATGCAGTGCCGCCAGCAACTTCAGCAAAAATGTAGTACTCGCATAACAACGAAATAATTTCTTAATGCTACAGGTCAAATATATACTGAAAGTGCATAATAAAAAATCAAAAAACAATGAAATGGCGATTTCATTGCATCATATAAAACAATATAAATAATTATGGTAACTTTGCATATTAATTATTTTTGGCCTTATATACGAGCCAAAAACAAGATTAATACAGAAAGATACTAAAAGAAGGAAGTGTCTTTATGCCCTGTCCTTAAAATAACATTTTCTTTACTGATGATATTCTTTAAAAATAATTAAGCGGTAACCAATATAAGTAACTTTGCAAGAGAGTTTCCAATTAAAATGTCTATTATTAATTAAAATTACTTTACGGATTTTATCGTGTTTATTTTACATTTTAAATTCCCGACGTTTCGAACACTTTCCAACGGCCGTGGTCACGGGTAGACTGAGATGTCATGCGTCTTCTTGCCAGTGCTGAAGCGGGTTTCAGATCTTAATTTTATTAATTATTTTAATCTGTACTCGACTTATGCAAAATGAACTGATTTTATCATTACAGCCGGCAGTGGTATTATGCTTGGGTTTAAATTTTAATTCATTAATTATGGGGTCCCAAGCAGGTGGAAGAACCCAACCATCTTCTCTAATGAAACTTGGATGTTTTCTAATCGCAGTAGCCTCACGGATCGTCCTAGGTAGGAATCGGTGTTCTTTAGCGAGGATTTGCGGTCGATCAAATCTGATGTAATGGTTTGGGTGATTTAAAGTATAGTCACAAACTGCTGACTTGTTGGGTCTTTTATGTTTAATGTCAGCTATATGTTTTTTCATGCGGGTTCTTATTGATCGCTTAGTTTGTCCAATATAAGAGAGGCCCCAGTCACAATCTAGCTTGTACACTCCTGGGTCTTGTAGAGGAATATTGCACTTGACAGGTGGTAGGAATTGACCAATCTTCTTCAGCGGCTTGAAATAAGTTTTGATTGAAGCCCGCCTCAAAATGTAGCCAATCTTGTCAGTTACGCCTCTCACAAAAAGTAGAACAGCAGGTACTCGCTCCACTGTGGCTGCCTTCACTCGGTCACTGTGACGCTGCCGTGGCGCAGCGAGCTTGTTGTCTCGCAGTACTTGCTTAACATGGTGTAGCTCAGCCGCCAGGTGTTCATCATCACAGATCCCTCGTGCTCTCTGAAACAAAGATTTGCCCACGGTAGCTAACTGAGATGGATGGTGGTGTGAATTACCATTTAAATATTTATTTGTAGGTTGGTTTCACACAGTATGGCTCAAGGTGTTATCAGGATTGCGAATAATTAAAACATCAAGAAAAGCTAAAATATTATTTTCTAACTCCATAGTAAACTGTATTTTGAATTTATGGAGTTAAGGTGGTTTAAAAATGCATTTATTTTTATGATATGGTAAGATGGTAAATATATCATCCACATAGCGCTTATAAAATCTTGGATGAATGGAGCAGTGAGTAGGGCCTTCTCCTCAAAGTCTTCCATAAAAATGTCAGCAACAATAGGAGACACTGGCAACCCATCGCTCACTCATCCATCTGCATGTAGAACTCATCTTTCCACAATAAATAGCCAGATGTTAGGACAATGTTTTTAGTAATAATGCATATTCTATTGAGGATGTTATTGTCCTCTAACTTTTGTTACAATATTGATGCAATCTTCTATAGGTATAGATGTAAACAAAGATTGAACATCAAAACTAACCATAGTTTCATTGTCAGCAAGATGTAGATGTTTTACCTCTAACAAAATGGTATGAATCCTTTGTAAACGCGCTTGTTTGTCCTCTGAGTGGTGAGAGATTTTACTAAATGTTGAGCCAATTTATAAGTAGTTGAGTCAATTTGTGGCTAACAATGGGCTTTAGAGATTAAAAACATCCAAATTTCAATAGAGAAGATGGTTGGGTTCTACCACCTGCTCGGATCCCATAAATTAATAAATTAAAATTTAAACCCAAGCATAATACCACTGCTGGCTGTAAAGATAAAATCAGTTCATTTTGCATAGGTTGGAGTACAGATTAAAAATAATTAATAAAATTAAGATCTGGAAACCCCGCTTCAGCACTGGTAAGAAGACGCATGACATCTCAGTCTACCCGTGACCACGGCCGCTGGAAAGTGTTCGAAACGTCAGGAATTTAAATGTAAAATAAACGCTGATAAAATCCGTAAAGTAATTTTATTTAATAATGTATAATATTCCGCAAGCAATAGAAAAATTAAAAATGTCTATGAAGAACGAAACGTTAACGTCTTGGTTTTATTGAGCAAATTGCTAAACTTTACCAATTATAAAAAACTACTAGCAAATAAGTTAGCGAGAAAAAGTTTACATTTTGAAAAAAATCTTTTGAATTAATAAATTGGACATGTAGTCGTCGCCGTTTTAGTGCGGCCACTAGCTACCACTGACCACTGCTGATCATGTTTTACTTTCACTCACTATGTACATATACCCTTGTTGTGTATTATTAAAAAAGAAAAGTATTGCATTAACAAATTCTGTAAGTTGACATGCCTTGAACAAGTATCAATATAAATAATAAAAAAAGTTTGCAAAAGAAAACACAGGAAAGAAAGCAATATTTACAATTCTGCTACAAACCTTTTTTTGAGTGAATGCACCATAAAACAAACAAGTACGTCCAGCTTTATTCAAACAGCTTAATATTTTAACATTGAAAAAAATAAATGTCGTAGTGCAGTTTATACATAAATCTGAACTATTTGTAGTACAGTCTTTTTAATAATGTGGAGCTATTTGATAACATTGTTACTATTTTATATTTTAATGAAGTTAAGTAAATTGCATTTTAACTTCCGCCCTTCCTCTAGCGAGATTGCATTAAGAATTCATGATACGTATCTCTTAACGAATGCAGCGCATTTGTTACTTAATTTGGATCCATTGACGGCTTACTATCTGCATTGGATTTACAAGTTTCTATGTTTTGAAAATACCGTTGAAACATCCGGTATAATTTTATTTCAAATACTTAAAGGTAAATATAAAAGACATAAGTGGAAAAAATAAATAGAGGATAAAATGTAAATAATTCCATTAAATGTGGTGTCAGTGTCTAAAGTTTGTATTTACATTATCTAATTTATTCTTTCTTATCTTATTTTTTATGCATATTTGTCTTGGTTTCTTAAGACGTATTTTTTATTATTTAAAAATTAAACGGTTCAATGTAGCAATACATTTTATAACTCAGTATTTAAAGTAACTTTTCAAGAAAAACAATCTAAACAGTGAAAGTGCTAACAGTGGTAATAGACGTCAAACAAAACAATGTTTTGTTTATTTTCTTATCTATCCTTGTAGGACAATTATGACGATTATTTTCCAAAACGGATGCCTTTCTCTATATGTTGATTAATGTATTTCGCTTTAAACGCACTTAAGCTTAAAGGTTTACCACTAGCTTAATTATTACGAGCTTCAATATATTTGTATGTTTATAAAATGAAATCTGAATTTATTCAGGAGTTAGATATTTTACGTAGTTGTTCCTCCGTAGTTTCTGATCTCATGAAAAACTTTAAATATAATTAAACCTTTATAATTAACTTGCCTCGTAGCCTAGTGGTATAGGCGTGTGCTTTAGAATCGGGTTCAATCACATGGGACTCAACAAATTTTCATTGTTGTTTCCTAGTTGGTTAGGGCATTTGGACCGATCACCCATTTGTCTGAAAAATAAGATGATCTATGCGTCGGATGGGCATGTAAAAGTCGGTCCACCCATCAACCAGCATTGGACCAGCGTGGTGGGATACAGTCCAAAACCCCTAATGGATAGGGGTGTATTAGGAGACCTATGTCTAGCAGTGGACTATCAATGGCTGATGATGATGATGATGAATTGAATATGTCCAATCCAATATTTTAACATGTGCGTACCTAGTAGAATAACGCATTAAGGCAGTTTTTTATGTTATTTTCTTGAAAACCGCTTTAATCCTGAAAATTATATTTCAGTGTTTGAGCAGTAAACTAGAACTAATATTTTATTAATGAAATGCATTTAACTAAAAAAATATGCCCCTTATACCTACACCAACACATCAGTTGAAATTAAAGTAAATTTAGAAGTCATCTCATCTGAAATGTCTGATCTTGATTGCGACTTTGCTTAACCTCTTTTAATAGCCTGTCACAAAATTCCCAAATCATAAAGGGGTTTTAACGGATTTTATCGCGTTTATTAAAATTTTAATTACCGACGTTTTGAACATTTTTCAGCGGCCGTGGTCACGGGACAAGCTAAGACGTCATACGTCTGGTTGCCCCAGCTGAAGTGGAATTGCTAGATCTTAAGTACAGTATAAAATCGTAATACAATTAATAATGAAAATTATTTGACCATGGCCCGCAGTGGCTTTATTGCAGGGGCAGTGAATAATGTAGATACTGTATAGTGTCTAAAACGTCAGGAAAATTGTGAACTAAATTACATGCGATAAAATCAAGACTACAAAATTTTATAGTTGTAGTCATATGTTCATTTGATTAAACACAATAAGTGAGTGTATCACTCTTATATTGAATAAAGATTATAAACTTGAATTTTAACGTAGGTATAAAAGTAAGTACAATTTTCCTTAAAGATTATTGAAATTTCCATTAAGATAGCAACAGATAGCAAGGAAACTGTAAATTATAGAGTAGTCAAGTTAATGGAGCTTATGTATTATTCTTTATAACACAGTTCTCCTATTGCATAACTAAGATATTTCTCTGTCTTGTACCATTAATAAATTAATAATTCAAATAATATTATTAGCTGCTTCCTTTTGGTTATGTAATCATGACATATTCTGCATAATATTGATAAAACATCATAGACAGGCTAATAATTTTTTTTACAATTATGTATTTTTTTGCATACGCAGGCAGACGACCAGTCAGGGTCACCTAATGGAAAGTAGGTCACCGACGCCTATAGACATTAGCCATACCGGTATCACCAACGCGCTGCCTACCGTGAGACATAGGATGTTAAGTCTCGTTTACCCAGTAATTACGTGGATAGGTGCTTTCAACCGGAACACAGTAGTGTATTCACACTACTGCTTTGGTGAAATAGGCACCGTGGTGGTACCCAACCTGACGGTCCCTTGTAAAAAGGAGACCTACCACCGGTTGGAGACCTACCATGGTGTCTTATGTATCTTAATTTTGTCTATTTTTAAGTTAAGGTAAGCATAATAATATTTTGCCTTATCTTAAATATGTAAGAAAATGCATTGAGATAATTTTGAAGCTATACACAAAGCATAAACTGTAGATTTTATATAAAAAATGTACTTTGATTAATTCAATATTATACTATGAGTTAAAATGTAGTGAAAAGGTAGGGACTTAAAAATTATATGTAACAAACGATGGTTTAATCTTTTAGGTAAATTAAAATCAGTTTTTATAGACATGTTTTCTGTATTGTCTTTAGAAAAAAAGCAATAATGTGAATTTTAAAATAAAATATGCATAGTAAATAGACAGTGAATCACTTTATTACGTAAAATTAATTAAAATTATCATATTGGTTGTTTATTGCACAACAACAACATTAGCCCCAGTAAATAGTACATCAACGATTTGTTATTTTAATGCGTCATTTAGACAATATTTATATTAATGTAAATATTTTCATTTATGTTTCCGAGAAATACAATACGTATTAAAAAGTCACGACCTTCTATTTCGACGTTTACAAAGTGCCTACAATTTGCAAAGATCTGTCTACCAAAAAAAAACGTATCATGGTGACTATAATGAGCTAACCACAACCATAATTCGAATCAACATAAAATATTTTTGATAATCCTTATTTATTATAAGCCTCGTAAAATCAGTGTTTTTTAATTCCACTAACTTAACTCGATATCATCGCAATAAACGGCCTCGTTGATGTTTATAAACCTGTAATTACGGCTTAGGCCTTCCGATTTACCACGATTTGGTTTCAGCCACCCGAAGTCAGCAGAGATTCCTGCCCTAAATTTAGGATTAGATTAAGCCATGAACATAGTTGATATTTGCGGTCAGTTTTAGTAATCGATATGAGTTTATATCTAGAAAATGTACAACGTTAAATGTTAATGTTATATGTTTCCAAAATAATGTAATGATTGTATATCATTAACAAGTATTAGCATAATGATGTATCAGTTTTTCCTTTATTTTAGATATCTATTGAATTATTCGCCTTTTTATCATATAATGATCTATTTATAAGCGAAAGTTACACCTCAGCGATGCAACTGTTGCTGACTGGTGACTATTTTTGCCGAAAAGACAATTATTGTACCATTGTTGTTACTTAATATCATTCCTTATAAATCGAATACTGTGTATTTGATTTATAAGGGTAAAAGTATATATCCATAGGTCTTTTCTTGTTTTAGCTCATTTATCAATTTAAATTTTCTGTGATAATGATTAATTTCTTGCATTTTAATTATTTATTGTAACCCTGGCAGTTATTCTCACTATGGGCCATTCAATACGAGTCTTAAACTTTAACTGCTTTATTATTGTTAAATAAATTAATTAATGTGATTATTTAATCACCGTGCCTAAGAAAATAATAAGAAACCACATTTTCTTGAAATTCTATAATCGCAGTACAGCTTGCTTTTTTTTACAAAATATAGAAAGACAATTATAAATTCAAAATGAATGAATACTTTACTATGACGTCTTTTATAACTTTTCACATTAATTTAAAACAAAATTATTTCAAATGATATTCTTTTTGGTGGTTTATATCCCTCGTTCTAAATGAATGCGAGGCCAGAAAACAAAATACAAGTTAGCTCAGTTTAAGAATAAAAGCAATGTAAAATGATATAACGCGCAAAGTAAAAATTACAATCAATTAAAAGGTGTTTCCAAAAATAGGATAATGATTTCACTAAATTTGTATTTTATACTAAAATAGTTATACTTGTCATAAACACAAGGATTAACGTTGAGCCGATTGCTAGCATAATAGGTTTAAAACGCCTTAAGCATATATGAATGGTTTTGCAACAAACAATATTATAATCTTTATGTTAGGACAAATTAGTTTCATAAAAACACATTACGAAATTATTATATATAACTTAAATTGGCTGCATACAATTAATAAAAGTCCAGATACGTTAAATAATTTTAAGAATTAATTCAATATCTCAACCATGTTAAAATTACTATACATTAGGTTTATATTGAGAAGTGAAATAAAAATGTTGTAACGTAGCACGTACGTAGTTCTACCCATAAACTTAGTTTTCAACCCCATGCGAGTAATCTTAGCTGACACTTGTATCTGTGTATTCAGTGCCTTCTAAATAACTCGTTATAAAATTTATTTTAGGAGAAAACATTGTTTCGTTCTGACGTTTGTTGTTTTGGTTCACGATTGTTCGCACATAAATGGACATTACGATGTTATAGGTTTTGAATGCTGATAAAGATCTGATCTTCCAATCTTTCATTTGGATAAAGTTTTTTGAGATGATAAAGGTCTGTTAAAAGGTATAAAATTTATATTTATTTTTAATGTAATATCTAAGTGATTTTTATTCGGTTTCTAATAGCTTGGCTTAAAAGGTAATGTACTGATAATAGGTCATAAGCCTTTGGTTACTTCCGAAAAAATAATTATAAACGCGAAGTCAATTACTTCATTGCTGCACAGGTTACCATATAAAGTTGTTTTAAAGAGTAATAATAGTTTTTTTGAAGTCCTTAAATCATCCAATTTATTCCCGATTTATTTAGTATACTTTGAAGCAAAAATTCCTTTAATTATTTTTTATTCACGCGATTATTCTATATATCAAATCAGCAGATTTACTGATCCATAGATTATATGTATTTATTTCCGACGTTTCGGTCTCTTTCCAGCATCCGTGATCATGTGGGCAGACTTACTTTTTACAAATTTCATAGACAAAATATGGCCGATCGATTAAAATCAAGCAATGCATTGTTACAGTTTGAGCAATGCATTCTGATTTTGAGCCTTCATTTAAAACTTAAATATCTTTCTGCCAATAGATTTAACTCAAAACCATTGTACTCCACTTTTGATTTCAAATTGAACTAATAATAAAAATTGAAACAAGCTGCAACGGTTAAATCTTCTGTAACTATAACTAGATAAGCACCCTTCTCTAGTCCTGTATCTGATAGCGTAAAATCAATATTTACAGTAGAGTATATTTTACAAAGATTTTGTCTTTGACGACACATTTTTGCAATGTATTTAAGGTGCACTAAAGCTACCTGCATTAATTACGTCAATATGGGAAAGTTTACGAGTACGAACACGAATTGTAGTAGAGTGTTTGTCACCGTGCAAAGTGATTTACTATCAAACGTTTGGGACAGACTGAATTTATAGCAAGGGGCTTTTTTTAACGAACTACAAATGAAGATACATTTTTTTGGTGCAATCCAATGTTGACGTATTCCTGATTAAGCTTTTTGTCCTAGTCAGTAAATTTACATCAACGCAGATTTACCGTCCTGGTTTTTTATTTTATATCTTATGCATCATAGTTTAATCATATCATCATAATAATTAATATACGGAATTTAAAGTATCCAATTTAAAAATATATGCATGTATGGCTAAATCTTAGGAATTCAAATCCTTTTTAAATCCTTTTTAATAATCCAGAATACTGAAAACAGGAAATTGTATTTTAATAATCATACAAACAAACTCTAAAAATTATAAATAAACTGACACTGGAAATTTGGTCAAAGAATTCAACAATATGTTCTGAACGGTATATTATTATATTATTCATATTCTTTTTTAATATCAGTGCTTTTATTTTAACTTACTAGACTATATACAAACTTTATAGTAAAAATATGCATGTTGTTGGATTTCTAAACCTTAGGACTATTTCAAAAAAATTAAAGTAATAACAAAATTAAAATTTATATTTCATTCATCTTACCATCTCTAAACAAAAGCATTATAAGTAACCCAACTCTCTCTGCCTGTCCACCTGTCCCTCCTGCCGTCCCTTACCCGCCTCGCCGACCGCCCACCCGCCTTTACGCCCGAAGGAGTCTGTTGGAAGACCAAACCGTCACGCTTCGATTACCGCGACCGATTATATTACAGTTAAGCCAACTATTTACTCCCCTTTATATACTTCCCTAATACACTCTATCCATTAGGTAGTTTTGGACCATCCTGTTACCTGCTGGTCGAATTTTCAGACAAATGGGTGATCGGCCCAAATTGCCTAACCAACTAGGCAAAATCAATGAAAATTTGTTGAGTCCCCTGCAGATTTGAACCCATGATTTCCGGTTTCTATAGCACACGCTCATCCCACTGAGCTACGGAGGCACTGCAGAGGAGATGGCTTTGGCTAATACAATAATGATTTCTTTGATTAGCACAAAGAGAGAGATGTTAATTATCAAGAACGCAATATGGAATAGCTGAAAATTTGTTGCTTTTATGTTTTAATCGTAAATTTATTAATTCAAACAGTAACTCGAAGGAATATCCAAGGGAAAAGTAAAACAGTCTCTTTCAAAGTGTAACTGTGAAAAAAAAAATTATATTATTTACTAAATCTGTATACAAAGAATTGAATTTAAATTATTTTAATTTCGTCAATATTATTTATATGTTTTGTTTATTACACAAAGTGAAGTGCTGAATACTATATGTATACATCATTCATACATTATTGTAAAATGTATAATTATGGTATGAGCATGAAAATGTATGGAAACCATCCCGTTAATCAAACAAATGAAATATAGTGTCTAATACCATAAACGAGCTACGTAGCTAGGGTTAAATGGAAATGAAAGTCAAACTAGAAATTCGTCATCGTCGAAGCCAAGAGTTATAAAACTTCATGTCTAATGATAATTATTCCTGTGTTTGCCTCAGCTAGGCTCTACCTTCTCCGTTTGGGGATTTTGACCGTATTCGGTGGATATTCATTGGGCGAATGCGGGTTGGTGAGGTCAGATAGGATATGCAATATAAACAACTTATTTGATTATCCATACTATTATGAATGCAAAGTAACTTGTCTGTCCGTCTTTTTCCTTACTAAGTACTGAACTGATTTATATGACATTTAGTACATACTTAGAAAAGACTTCGATAAAGCAATATGGATTATTTATTAGTAAAAGGGCAAAATAGGAAATCAAAGTCTTATGGAAATTCATTATTGCGATAAAGATTTCTCTGCTCATAATAAATTTATCATGAAATGACTCATATGCTTTTACACTGACAAATGGAATATTAAACCACATTTAAAAAAAAAGGATAAAAGTGACAACAATAAATTTATTTTATTATAACTTATAGAAACAATTGAATTATTTGAATAAATTGTTTTAAAGATTAGAAACATAATTCCTTTATTCTTTTCCATATCTGTAAACCATTCACGGGTTTATACATTTTACATCGGCAACAAGTATATTACAAAAGTCTTACAAAGCATTCATTCTAGGTGGTAGGTTCCCTGTTTACAGAGACCGTCTGGTGGAACCACCGCGGTGTATTTCTGCCGCGAAGCAGTAGTGTGAAAACACTGCTGCGTTCCGGGTTTGAAGGGCACCGTAGCGCGTATTTACGGTAAACAAGACTTAACACCCTATGTCTCACGGTAGGCAGCGTCGGCGATCCACTGGTATTGTCAGGACTAGGTGTCGGATGACCATTCCCATCAGGTGGCCCGACTGTCGTCCTGCCCGCATGCCATAAAAAAAAATAACTTAAACTAGAATTCCTTTGAACTAAAACTATTTATCTGTAAACAACTTAAGTAAAAGGAGTTTGCTAAAGGATTCGAAACAATTTTAAATCATAGATGGAATTTAGTGAGTGCATTAATGAAATATTTAAAATGTAAATTGTAATAACTGGGTAATAAATTATAATAATGAGTAACAGTTATTCAGCTATTACCAACTCCAGAGGTTGAGCTTCGGTTAGTATGATCCCACCGCCACAGTGGCCGATCATCTAAGCCTGTACAATCGACGGCAGAAGTATTCATATGGTGTTTTCTTCGTATCATTCGAATGCTTTGAATAGGCCGACATTATATATTTTTATAACAATTTTATTTATTTTAACACCTTATTATATTCAATGTCCTTAATTACATACACTAATGTTTTGTAGACCATTGATTAATTTCGACAATTAATTTTATGTTAGGACAAAATATAATATTGGCGTTTTTTTAGCTGTCCATTTTCTCAATATAAATTTAAACAAACTAAAATTTTATTTTATATTTAGATTGTTATAAAACCACGGTAGGAAAAGAACAAATAAAGTTTTAATTTTATTTAAGTTTGATATTCAGCTAGTACTCAGACACTAAGTATGGTAACGAAACTTTCAGATAGAAGGAAGAGAACTTTATCTTCTCAAAGTCTATATTAAAATAGTTTAAAGAACCTAGTAGGAGTCATTTCATCTGTTGATTATTCTATTTTATTCACTAACAATAAGTAGAGGTTGTTTTATTGTATGAAAACAAATCTTTTCTTTTTGTTAACAATTACTTTTCTTAATCCGTTATATTCTTTTACTAATAATATATTTAAATGCAAGATAAATTTCGGTACGTATATGCTAATAAAACAAATAACAGTGTTTGTTATATACGATTTTTTTTTGTTTTTTTCACTGGATCTCTTGCTCTGTGGAATAAATCATTAGGAACATACCGGGTGTGGGGAGCCCAGCAACAGGTCACGCGTCTCCCACCGAGTGACTAACGCATCAAGGCCCCTCAAGGGGAGCCTCGTTGGGCCCTCACTTTGGTACTGGTTAGCATGCTGAATCGATTGCCGCCCAGGGGGCCGACGCCCTCGGCTCGATTCGAGCTTTACAACGATAATTTAATAGCTAGAAGAGCTCTATCTAATCTTTACTACCATTTCTTAAACATTGGCACTGGGAGAGTAGTGGTAAAACTCCAGTAACGCTCCCACCAAATGGTGTAAGCCCATATAGCAAAAGGGGTGTAAGTTTGACCTCACCGTTGTTTGGCTACTGCTAGGATGTCGCAACCTATCTTAAGGGCGTTAATTAAATTTTGTATTCACAAGTAAGGAACTGAGCCATGTCGCCGGCGGTGGCGGCGCAGCATATGCTGCTTGATTGGACCGTTAGATCAAAAGATCTAGCGATTTAAAATAACGCGAGTTATGCCAGTGCCACCATTGTTAGGCTAGCATGCTGGCTTTTGAGGCGGCGACGGCCGCTGTCCGCTCGGAGTCGGCTCCGACGCTGGCTGTTGCTACCGGGGCGGAATCGCGCCGGTGCTGGACGGAGGCGGGAATGCGGTGCTATTGGATGGGTTGGCGGTCACCCGGACGAGGCTTCCTTGAATTGCAGGAACTTGCGTTTTGGCGCCAGGGCAGCTGAGGTAGTTGGCCGTGGGCGGATTGCGGCAGTTCACAGCAGGGCCTGCAAGTGGCGAGGACTTCTTTGTCCTTAGGTCTGGGCTTATACGGAGGGCTCACAAAGTATCGGGAATAGAATATTTCCACCATTCCTGTCATATTAAAATCTTTTTAATTGCAAACTCCTTGGTTTTGAAAATCGAATACCATTTATTAACTTAAAAAATGATTCTGTCTTGACGCAAGGTCTTCTAAACATTTTTAGTCGTTAAAGAAAAATTGACTCGAATTTAAGATTGATTTATTATGACTTTCAAGAGGTTTAACACAAAAACAGTGTGTTGATCGGATAATTTCTGCATTTGGTGAAGAAGCCCCATTCAAAAACATAATTTAATACGTACACGTACACGTACATACGTTAAAATTTAGCAAACCAGCGGGTTTGCTGAATTTCAAACGTCAGTGTCAAGCTAGTGATGATGCACGTGAAGGTCCTTCAAACTGCAGTCACAAAGAAAAGTTGAGGCTGTGCGTAAGGTGATTGAGGAAGATCGCATGGTGATCGACCGTGAAATTAAGGCAACTTTAGACATTGGCATTAATAGTAGACGAATAACCTTGCATGAACTATTAGGTGTTAAAAAGTTGTTTTATATAATAAAAATAAAATTGAATATTTGAGTATTAATAGTTGCGTTTTAAATATAATATAAGTCTCAAACTGTATCTCACTCACCTTTGCTGTCTGTAAACAAAAGATATAACAGGTGTTCAAGTTATTATTTTCGTCCACTTGATCAATATGAAAGCATTTTCCTTAATTTTCTTAAAATAATTTGTATTAATTATTCTCAAACACAAGATTTTTATAATCCATTGTGAGACGTTTAAACTAATAAAAATACCTACAAATATTTATAGAGCGTAAATGGGGTCACTTAAGCAAAATCTTGATTAAACATTTAATTAAAAATAGAATATTTATTATAACCACTTTTGAACTAATATACTTATTGACATAATTAGAGATCAATTTATCAATTTGGCAATCAACTTGAAAATTTCGGAAAATAAAACTATTTTGTTGAAATTAGTACATATAATTTATTCAAGAAAGGACATGGGCTACCAATTCATTGAAAATGTTTGAAATGGATCCCATTTTTAAGTTTTATGGTTTTACGTTATTGTAGGTTTATTTGATTTGTTAAAGATAAAATTATAAACTAACGTCTTATCATATACAATAAATTATTCAATTATTATATCCATTTCACTCCCAATGGCTTCAATACAGAGAGCTATTGAGAAAACTTACAAACATCACGTTTCTAAAACTATTCTGTACAAAGCACTTATAAAAATTTCAGTTTCATTGTTCTCAATTTTACAGATTGTGTTCAGTGGATATTCCACTTTGTGCTTATCTTAGTTGGATAAGCAGTCACCCATAAGAAGGTTGTTCTTCACTCTTCAATCCAACATCTTTTTTTATTTTCTTTTATAGACACATACCTATGTTATTGGCTTCTATTTTATCCATATATACCTAAACTAGATTTACTCCCAGTAGGGTTGCACAATAGAGTCTCGGCGCGACGCATTAAAGACCCATATCAGCGCAGCCGGCGCAGTCCTGACCTGACTGTCGATCATCCACAAGAAACAACAAATTTAAATTCTCTACCTCGGTTTGTTAAAGAAAAATTCATTAATAGTATTTTATCAAAAGTTAATAGTATTTAAGGTATTAATGTAAGTTATTTTAGGAGATATTATGTACCCACTGTATTTCCGTTAAAAGTTCCATGTTTTTAACCACCTCCACCTTTAAAGCCCAACCTCTTGGCATTAGGAGGAAAGTGTTCAAATGTAAGTATTTTAAATTTGGTTATTATTTTTATAAATTAGTATACTATTTTGGAAAATTCGATTGAAAAGATAAATCGATTCATTTGAAAATATTGCTACTTGGTATTCCTAAATGGTAAAGACTTACTATTATTATGTGTAATATATGAGGGTCAAGCTTGCATCGAAGGCAAACCAAGATTGATAACACATTTGTAAACCTCAATGTCGTGAAGCTCACAGCTATTTTCTTGCACTTACATTGACAATTACCGTAATGATAAAATAAAAAGCCCATCAAACTAAAGGGTTTTTTAATTTATAAGGGTTTGATTGGATATGAAATGAGAACTATTTTGATACAAAGTTTTATTAATAATTTTATCGTTTTTTTAATACATCCTACTATTAATATATAGACGTTATTTATTTGTCAGCGAAAGATGCAAAAGGAAGTTATTTTAAATTTTTTGGTTTATATATTTATTCATTTACGTAGTCGTTTTACGTGATCGTAAACACCTTACAATTTTTTAGTATCAATTGGAATTTTATATCATGTTTCATAAAATCACAACCTCATGCGTGAATTGAAAACACTGTCAAACCTGTGCATATACCAACCTTCCCTTTATTGTACGTAACTTTTCAGTGTACGTCTTATCTCATTTCCGAACAAGACCCGGCCATATTGTTCGGAAAATCAAGACAGTGGACAGTGAAAAAGTACTTGCGGTCGTCAAGATCTATGCTAAAATAACACTCGAATCGTAAAATTCCTGAGGCACCAAAAACCCCCAAACCAATAATGGCAGTTGGCTGTTTGGCATGGTGTTAAACAGATTTTACCATATGTAGATTGGCGATTAAGAAGAAGAACAAGTATTTAGACATAATGATGTTTATGAATTAAATGAGTTTTAAGGTGTCACCAACGAGAAGCAGCTTTAAAAAAAAATATTCAAAGGTGACCCTTTGGGCAAGATGGGACAGTTAATAATTTAATTTTGTAGGGTCTTGTAAAGCATTTTTAAAAAATATGTTTAAAGGTCCAATAAAAGGATGGGTTTTCATGCCTATTGTAGGCAGGTTTGTATTGTAATGTTGTGATCCTAGCTGTTACCCCGGACCTCAACTGGGAATGGAAAAAATCCGACGAGATTTAAAATATACCATGATATTGATGTAAGGTCTTTTTTGTTTATGTCCCAGATGAGAACAAAAAGTTTGTAGTTTTGAAATACTCTTGAAAATTTCATCGACAGGTGGAATTTTTAGACACTAACGACGGACAGACTTTAAGTTACTTTGCATAATAATATTAGTATGGATAATACAATGGAGGTGTTTTAATTGTATGCCTATCATTAGACAAAAAAGTTTTGGCTTTTGCTTTGAAAACAATGCAATTGTTCATATTAAATTAACCCCCAGCTCATCCCCACAGTGTACATTTATACAGAAATAAAAAATCCTAAAGAACACACACACCTCAGCTCTGTTTTATGCTGAAAAGTGACAATTTCATGTAAACTTTGGATTTTATATCAAGCATTTTAATCGCATTTTATCGCAACAATGAATTGCCTATTTCCTTTCTCCATGTCTATTCTGAAAATAAACTAAAATTTATTAGAATCGGTTTTATAGTTTGGACAGTAAAGACGGACAGACAGTTAGACTAAAACTGTATTGTATATAACTGTAATACATAAATTCGCCTAATAAAAGTCCACGGAGCATAATTTAATATAAATTTTCTAAAAATTTAATAAGGAATATTGAAAGCTCATTTAAGATAATTCAGTTTATGTTGACATAAAAGTATTTGAATTGAAAAATTCTTCATTGTATGTACATGAAAATGATATGTTTCATAATGTAAGTAATACATAATGTTAAAGATTTAGAATCCAGTGGCAAAATCGAGGTAGTTTCTTGCAGAGAGCACGTTGTAACTATCTGACATTGCGTAAAACATATTTTCTTTGTTAAAATTTCATTTTATTAATGGCAAGGAAGATTTGAAGATCTCGCAATACAATAAATGCCTTAACATTTAAAGTTCCAAAAACTAGAATGAAAAGTAATGACGTAAAATATTTTAAAAACACTGTTGTTATGATATTATATTAAGTTTAAAACGAGTATATTTTTCGAAGTTCGTGCGTTTGATGTGAAATATTTTTGCAACGGCGCTTTTTAGTGTTTTTTAATTGTTATATTTACACTATTAAAAGTACTGTACAACATTGTAGAAAATATATAATGCATTCTTTATAACGTTTTGTGTTCTTTACGTTTCGTTCATTCGTCGGACGATGCTGCAGAAAATTCGAAAGCTCAGTTAAATCAAGTTTTAATTTAAGTACACCCTCAACTATACAAAAACTATTTTATTTTTATTTCCTATCGGGTTCAAAGTTAAGATTGTATTTATCATTTTGTATTACATAGAGTTGATGATTGTAATAAATGTTGATTTTAAAAAAAAAAACAAACATTAATACCAAATTAACACGGAATTTTCTTTCGCAATATATTTAGAAGGCCTAGCTTTTACCTTACTTGATTAACTAAAGAAACGTTTACCAAAAATGGTACGCCTTTAACTACATGCATATTAAAAATCTATATCATGTACAATAATAAAATAATAATAACTGCATAACAGTTTAGTCATAAAAATATGACTTCTATCTATACACAGAACATTATATATGGATTCAAATATCTTATTTTATGTACTTTAAAATTTTAAAGAAATAGTTAAAATAGGTCATATAAAAATCTGAAATAGAATGGTTAATGATTTATTCGAAAAGTCTAATAATAGGTTTTAAGTTTCATTGTTTTCTCCAAATAATAATTCGAAACCTTCTAAATTTTTACATAGATATTAAAAAACTATATTATGAATATTATAATGCAAATTTAATAAAATAACGTATAACACTATCTGTTTTCTTAAAATATTTTTTTTAAGACTTGGCACAACATGCATGACATTTCATTATCATTATCAGCCTGTGATAGTTCACCGCTGAACATAGGCCCTCCTTATGCACTTTATCAGGATTTTGACAGTAACCCACCGCGCCGGTCCAATGCGGGTGGTGGGTGGTTAGCTAGAGCCGTATTTATTTCAGCAGGATGCACCACGTGCAGGTTAGGTTGGCTTAGGTCTCAAAAATATGCCGGGACCCTGTCCGACACTGCGGCAGTGGTCTGTGGGACTGCTGCGGGGTCCCCTCAACCGAGGGATGTAAAGAAAGGTCCAGGCTTCGTCGGCGCTCTGTTGGGAGAAATTGTAGTCGTTTCAGCGTACTTTTCTCCCAACAGATCTCTAGCCGACTTCGAGGGCTACCTAGACCGACTGGGGTCACTGATCCGTTCTTACGGACCCTTCCCTGTGCTGGTCGCGGGGGATCTCAACGCCAAATCACCGGCTTGGGGTTCACCTGCGGCAGACGCGCGGGGAAGGACACTCGAGGAGTGGCTCCTGGAGGTCGGGCTGTCGGTCTTAAACAGGGGTTCGGTGAACACGTGTTCGAGCCCAGGCGGGTCGATCGTTGATGTATCGTTCGCTAGCCCCGCCCTGGCTCGCCGAATACAGGGCTGGAAGGTGTGACGGGCGTCGAGACCCTGTCGCATCATCGTTACATCCGATTCAGGGTCTCCGCCTCCAGACACCTCATACCGGCCCCTGGCCGGACCCTCGAGGACGACGGCCCCAAGTGGTGCCTCGGAAGCCTGGACCGAGAGCTGCTGAAGGAGGCGGCAATAGTGCAGTCGTGGGTTTCTGCGCCCAACATTGTCGATGTGGAGGGGGAGGCACAATGGCTCCGGGACGCAATGACACAGGTGTGTGACGCGTCGATGTCCCGGGCCAAACGTCTCCCTCCTAAACGCCGGGTGTACTGGTGGAACCCAGAAATTGCCGCGATGCGCAGAGAGTGCATCGTGGCACGGCGCCAGTACACCCGTTGTCGGGGACGACGGCGCAGGGACCCGGCCTTGGAGGCCGAATTGCTCGCCTCTTTCAGCAGCAAAAGGATGGCTCTCAAAGTGGGAATAGCCGAGGCGATCGCCGCGGCTAGGGAGGAGTTGTTGGCGGCGCTGGACAGCGATCCGTGGGGGCGGCCCTACAAAATGGTAACGAACAGGCTTTCGTCCTGGGCCCCCACTCAAAGAGAGTCTGGCGCCGCAGGTAGCGGCGATCGCCGAGGCTTTATTCCACAGCGAGAGGAGCACACGGCACCTTCTGATGGTCCCAGATGGCACGGATGAGGTCGACCCAGTCGCGGGAAAGCCAGAAGTCACCCGGGAGAGTTTGGTGCAGCCCTTCTAAAAATGAGAGGGCAAACGCACCGCCCGGGTCCTGATGGCATCTGGGACGCGCGCTGGCGCTGGTCCCTAGGGGACGCCCTGGAGCCCAGAGTGAGGGCGATGTTTTCTGCCTGTCTGGCTCAAGCTTTAATACCACAGAGGTGGAAGACAGGCAGACTCGTCCTCCTCCAAAAGGAGGGGCATCCGCGGACTCGCCCTCCGCCTACAGGCCGATCGTGCTGTTGGACGATGTGGGAAAACTCTTGAGAGAATCGTGGCGGCCGCATCGTCCAGCACCTGAGCACGTCGGTCCAAATCTGGCGGAGTGGCAGTATGGCTTCCGCAAGGGCCGGTCGACCGTCCACGCGGTGCTGCGGGTCAGGTCCCTGACGCAGGATGCGGTGTCCCGGGTGAGGGTGTTTTGGCGGTGTCACCGACATCGCCAACGCATTCAACACCCTGCCTGGGCCCGCTAAAGGAGGCGCTCGATACCACGGGTGCCTCCAATCCTGCAAAGGGTGATCGGGGCCTACCTGTCGCATCGACGTGTCGAGTTCCCGTGCCGAGATGGGCTCCGGACCATCGAGGTGTCGTGTGGAGTTCCACAGGGGTCGGTGTTGGGACCGCTTCTGTGGAACGTTGGTTTCGATTGGGTGCTACGTGGCGGCCACATCGAGGGTGTCGACGTCACTTGTTACGCGGACGACACCCTCGTCACCGCCCGTGGCACCAATTTTCGCAGGGCTGCGATTCTCGCCACTGCCGGGGTCGCTCAAGTGATTGGGCGCATCCGGCGGCTAGGACTAGAGGTGGCGCTCGAAAAATCCGAGGCCCTTTACTTTTACGGGCCTCGGAACGCGCCACCTGCGGACGCCCACATAATTGTTTGCGGCGTCCGCGTCGACGTCAAGCCGACGATGAAGTATCTCGGCCTAGTCCTAGACCGCCGATGGAAGTTTTGCGCCCATTTTGAGCGCCTCGCGCCTAGAGTGGCGAGAGCAGCGGCAGCTCTCGGCAGACTGCTCCCCAACACCGGAGGACCCAGCAGCTCCTGTCGCCGCCTGTACGCCGGAGTCGTCAGGTCCATGGTCCTGTGTGGGCACCCTGTGGGCCGACACCTCCAAAAAGGAGAGCACGGCAGTGCTGAAGAGAACTCAGAGGGTGTTGGCAATCCGGGCGCAGGGCTACCGGACCATCTCCGGCGAGGCGGCGTGCCTGATGGCTGGCTCCTTGCCCTGGGACCTAGACGCAGAAATCCTCGCGTCACTGTTTTTCTGGCGCGAGGAGGCGAGGTCTCGGGGCTTCAGGCCAGCCCCGGAAGAGATAAGGGGGCGCAGAGACGAATTGCGCTCCCTTGCAATACAGGAGTGGGAGCTGCGGCTGGAGCACCCCAGCGCCGGCCGTCATACAGTAGAAGCCATACGCCCCGTATTAAAGTGGTGGCTAGAAAGAGGACACGGCTCCCTAACGTTCCGCGCGACGCAGGTTCTCTCGGGACACGGCTGTTGTCGGAGGTACCGTGCCGCGTGGCCGGTAGGGAGCCTACAGAGGAGTGCACCACTGTGGCGTATGTGCCGAAGAGACGGCCCAACACGTGCTGGAAGAGTGCCCAGCCTGGGTCGAGCAACGCCGAGAGCTGCGTAGTAGTGGGCACGACCTTCGCTTCCTGCCGTAGTGCGCAGGATGCAGAGAAGCGAAAGGTCGTGGGGCGCGTCCTTGCTTTTTGCGAGGACGTGATGGCCCGAAGGAGGCGCGGAAAGGGACAGGAGGCCGTGAGCGCCCTGGCCATCCGCAGACGAAGGCCAGGCGAAGAGTACCATACGCGCGAAAACTTCCTCCCTGACACTGAGCCCCTGGGTAGCCGGCAAGAGGGTGCCCGCCGCCCAGAGAAGAGCTTAAGAGGGGGTGCCGTGCTGTTTGCTCCGGCACGGCACATAAAGCGAACGTCCAGGTGTCCCAACACACCGGAGAGAAGAGGCCCGAGAGGGCAACGTCGCGCCGGGTCGCCGAAGACTGTCATCAGTGCCCGCGGCCCCGGCTACAGCGACATGAGAAAGGAACAACGTTGGTTTTTAGTGGGTATACCGGCTGCTCCATCTTGGTCCGGGAGCTCCATATCCCTGCTGCCCCTCACTTTGGCGGCGGGGAATCCGTAAGCTGGATTTTTCCAACGGCAAAAAAAAAAAAAGGTCTCAAAGATATTCCCCGAATAGGTTCTCGCTTTGTCGTAGCGGTGGGGCTCAGTACCTGCGGCTTGGGTCAGCCGCGGGGAAGCTAGAGGAACCTGGCCGGCCTGAGGTGAAGGCCGGCGTGGAGGAGGCTGCTCTCAAGAGCTGCAGAAGCCCGCTTTGGATGCGCCTTTGAGAGGTGCGAGGATGGGTTGCAGGAGGTAGGTGTGCCCCTTCCTGTCCTTCGCAACCAGGAGGAGTCGCGGGGAAGAGGAGTGTTGGTATTCCGTAGGCCGCCTCCCTATCCTCCGCGACTCGGGGGGCGCACCGCTGATGCGGGTGGAGGGCCGTGGGAGGGGGACATTCGGCATGGTGTCGTCGATCTCTTCTCCTTCTGCGGCCAAAACGGTGCTAGCGGCAGAGCTTAACATCCGGGCCGCCGCTGGGGCTGGGAGTATCGCCCCTGTGTGGGTTGGAACTCCTGGCTCCCATGGCCCTGAGTAACAGACTCGGGGGAGTCTGTTACCTAACACAGGGGCCGAGACGAAGGCGCGCAGTTCCGACGCGCCCAGAGGGAGGCAAATGGCCGTACGGCCGTGATGGGGATGCTTCGGCGGCCAGCGCTGGTGGGGTTGCAGATGAGTGCAAAACGTTCCTTGACCCCATCTTAAAGGCGTCAGGAAGAAACAACGTAGTGGTTTTATTCTGTGCAAGTCCGACATAACCCATCTTTGCCCCCACGAAGACGGTTATGCATAGGCATTTCCCACGGCAAAAAAAAAAAGGTCCCAAAGATATTGGTTGGACCCTTTCTGTTCACAAGACACTTATATATTTTTATTAATTTACACTATATCCTTATGAGTATTATCCTAAACTTATATTTAATCCTATAAGTTATTCTGACATAAAAGCTTAGGTACTGTAACGTTTTACTTATAACAATATTTTTTTCTAAACTGTAACAAACGAACATCTATTCGTACAAAATTTATAATTAATAATAATAGTAACTAGGACACCACATTAACAATTATAGACAAATAATTTGGCATTATAATAATTATTTAAGCGCGTATATGGTACAGTAACAGCTTCTTATTCACAGGGATACGTTTTAACAATATGCTATAAATACGGAAACCGTGAATACGAATTGGTATTTTTATTTATTTATTTATACTTTATGACATTAAAATATACATAGGAGGCTTAATGTCTTAGGCATTATCAGACAGCCAACCTCAGGCCGGTTATAAAAATTTAGCGTGGGTACAGTTAAAACAACAAATAAGATAAACCAAATCCACGGTAAAGTAAGATATTAAAAGAGTATAACTAAGAAATACATTTTCTAATAATAGAACCATAAATATCCATACATAAACATAAATAGATATAAATAAAATATATACATATTCATATAAAAGAAATAAATGTATATGTACACAAATATAACTATAAATACATATACATATGTCACTGTGTCAGTTGCTTTTGCCAATTCCTCTTGCAATAAATATTTACGCAATTTTTTCTTATATTGGATGATGTTGTTAGCCATTCTTATTTCCAAAGGAAGCTACAGTTCCATAGAAGAATTGATTGAATTGA
The DNA here is from genome assembly GCA_029286875.1 of Lamproptera curius. Lineage (NCBI taxonomy): Eukaryota > Metazoa > Arthropoda > Insecta > Lepidoptera > Papilionidae > Lamproptera > Lamproptera curius. The sequence continues at coordinate 168,748 of JAGSMT010000273.1, read as the reverse complement.
AAAGATTTATCAATGAAGTTTAACGATGTACGGGACACAAAAGAAGGCAGTTATTCGTGGAACGTAGATTTCTGAGACTAGCATCACTGAGATATTCCAATATCTATCCAATTACTTCAAGTAAGTGACAAATACGTTGGAGGTAAGTGCCTGACGTAGTCGAATCTGGCGCCCACTGAATTTGTGTCCGATATGACGAGATATGGTCATATTTACGAATATTGAATCGAATGCAGTTATTTTGAAGTCGGTTGAGTTTATAGAGTAGATCTGCAATCAGGTCAAAGTAGCAGACGTCACCATAGCTGATCAAAGAGAAAATTAAGGCCTGCACATTTTTAAGCGATAGAGGGATCTCAGTACACTGTGACTCTCTGAGAAACAAGTGCTACTTGATGTTTCCAACTGAGGGTAGAGTCAATTGACAGTGCAAGAATTTTCATACTATCACTAAAAGGAATGGCCTCACCGTCGAATATGATTGATGGAGTTTTGTTATGTCTAATTTAATTAAAATGAGATTACTCCTAGCAATCATCGCCTGGCACTTTTGGATTGACGGTAAGCCAAACTTTAATGACCGCACTTTAATGGCATCCAAATAATCATTCACTTTGTAAATTATTTCAGTGATCCTGTCAGCAGTGTCCTCAAATGAGATTGTAGATCATCGGCGTAAAGATGGTAAGAACATCGAACGCGTAAAGAGGACGAACATAGGCTTTGATCCCACAAGGTAGGAAAAGATCCGCTAGTAATGGAGAAGTTGATGATATGGGTAATTGCAGGAAGTAGGTAATCGAGGATGGGTTAATCATGCGTCGTCCTATACCATCACATCCGACAGCATTAGACTTGATCGCATCAATTGATTTTTGGTCTCGTCAAAAGTCACTTGTTTGAAATTTTGAAATCAAATTTTGGGAGCGTCAAACCATTAAAATAGGAAACAGCCGCAGAGTATACTGCTGATAAATAGAGGAGGATGAAACAAAATGATGATTTAAATCATTCAAAGAGATTGAAGGAGGTAGGTTTGATAGACGCGACTTGCTTGCGAGGAAGATATATTATCAAGAATGTAACTGCGTTTAGCGTTTCGCACCATCTGATTACAACGGTTTCTAGACAATTTATAAAGTTTCCAATTGTCATCAAAGGAATTTCGCTTAAATTTTCGGAACGCATGATCCCGACGACTCATAGCTGTCCGTATACCTCTGGTCAACCAGGGCGCAGAGCGGTGTCTTATCTTTACTTTTTTGATCGGAGCATGACTATCATAAAGTGTAGTTAGTAGATAGCATTGTTGAGTATTCTGACTTTCTCGTCGACTGTGTTAGCTGCCGTCAAAGGCACCTAACTAATGTTTCCTGCACCTTGAAAAAGATTATCAATGTAATATTTTTAAAAGAACGAACGTGCAGTACCTTGGGTACGAGCTTAGGTCATGATGAGACAAACTCGGGGAAGGATATTGGCCATAGGAGGAAAGTTTAGATGGATTGAAGTCAACATTAAATCAGTCATGTGTCTTAGTAGAGATGTTGTGATGAGTAGCATTAAGTGGTAAAATATGAATATAATATGAATATAATAAAAAAACAGCATGACTTGACAAAGCGTAGGAATTTGGCAGTTAGGGAACAATTGGAAGGAGGTTGGGTTTAAAGTCTCCCATGATGACATGATTAACATACTCTGAACCCAAAGATTCTAGGACTGATTTAAAATCAGTGAAGTAATTAACATTAGGGGGACAGTACACTACACCCAATACTAACCTGGCACCAGTTACCGTAACTTCCAGAACAAGGAATCCAGCAGAAGCTGAATCTGAGTATAAAGAGGCAAGTACTGTATACGGACGATCACTTCTCACGAATATCGTGACATCCCCTCCTCCCCTTCCTATACGGACTTTACCAAGACAAATTCTGGGTGAGACTACAAGAAAGATGAGAGATGTGGTTTGAGCCAACTCTCAGAAACCAGAATAGCGTGAACATTACGATTTGAAAAAGTGTCATAAAAGTCAACGTAATGGCTAGGTATGCTTTGTGCGTTAATATGACAAATGTTAAATTGTTTTTGTTTATTGATATTGAATTTTCAAATTAAAAAATTACCTAATGAATCACTTAGCGATATAGAACTGTCATCGTAAGAAGAAGAGGCAGATTCATTAGCTGAATAAAAGTTTTCATCGTCTGATACATGTGACATTATTTTATAAACGCACAAAGCATACCTATATATATATATATATATATATATATGTATACCGACAAACAAATATTTATATATAACAATATAGATTTACAAGTAAAAGTTAAAATTAATCTCTTCATCATTACACCTCCGGTAGCTTATAAATCGAGCGAAAATTTAAATAATATACAAAAGTACACTACCACAAATCATTTCAAAATAAACACATTAGCTTAAAATGTAACAAAATAATGGTTAAAAAAAATAAACATAATGTTTCAAGCGTAACAATTAAAAAGTTCGAAAGCACTAAGGACAAATAAGAAAAAAATATTAAAATATTGAGTACAATACCAGACTAACAAACACTATAAAAATAAAATAATTTAAATTATAAATAATTTACAAAAGCAAATAAAAAGTAAATTGCTATTTCGAAACGAAACGTATAGCTGTCATAATAGTGTTACAACATTATGTCAATAGAAAAAAAAATCTGACACCGACGGACATAACACTTTTGTTAATTCTTTTAGAGCATTAAAACAAAGAAAACTCGCATTTCGCCCAGGAAAACGTGTAATAAAATGTTAAACATAGTCACTAACAACATTTAAAAACTATTACGTAATCAGTCACGAAGGACTATATGTAAGTTTTAAAAAAAGCAATGAAAATAATTATGTAACCGGTATAAAAACTTGTAATGTTTAGAAACCAAATAAGTGTATGTCTCATACCAATATGTTCTTGAATTTGAAGATAAAACATGGACAAGTAAAAAGGAAAGAAATACATTAAGATTGGTAAATGAGCTAAAGGAATGTAAATAATCGTTTATTTATACAGTTCATAGTCATCTAATACCTTTGAAGTTTGTGATTAAACTGGATAGTTCATCTTCAGTCGATATCTCACATGTTGTGGAATTGTGTGCGGATAACAATAACTCCATTGAGAGTCCAAACAGATCGCATTCCGAAATGCATGCGATTTTCATAAATAGTGCATGTCTGGCACGCATTCAGAACTCCTTCTAGAGATACTGTGGAACCCTTCAATTTTGTCTTACACTTCCAGACAGGCTATCTTTGATCAACATTAGTCAACCTCACAAGAATGGGCTGATTTCAGTTGTTTATTAGGCAATCCAAGTCTGTGGTATACTTTTAATGGATGACTTGGAGATCTCATTAGGCCTAGCTTGAATTAAATAACTTTAAAATAATTTGTTAACAATCTTCATCTTCACGTTCAGGCAAACCGGACACTATAAGCGCCTTTCTTCGATTTCAGGTTTCCAGATCATCAACCTGCTGGGAACAGTTCCGCAGTTCCTCGCCGATCTTGGCCACAGTGTCCTTTGATGAGGAGGCATTGGAAATCTTACACTGAAGGTCATTGAATCTCTTGGAGATACTCTCCTCCAATTTTTGCTGCAAGGATATGACTTCTGACAAATTAGGCATTGTACTTTATAAAGTGGTAATAAGGGTAATTGTGTTAAGGTGACAGGGGTGATATGAAACAATCTGTGTTACATTAACAGCAACAGTCAGGTAAATTACTAATTACTAATCAATTTTAATAATGAATTCACTGTATAACAAATTAATTTAAATATAATTTTTTTAAATATAAAATTAAAATTAGAGCTATTACAAAAGACGTCTATATTTTTTTTCACCTACCCACGAAAAACATTACAAGGTATTTTATATGGGAATATAGGGGATTCGTTCTTAGATGACAAAATAAAAAAATATAAATCAACAAGTCTTGTAGTTCAAGCAATTCCCGAACATTACTCGATTTACTGTTACATTTACAATGACATCTATGTGTGCAGTAAAATTTTGAGTTTGCACAGAATCTTCATTATTTCCTACAGGCAGAGCCCGCCACAGTATTTTCCAAATTGACTTTAATGTGTTCGGTTTGTATATAATGCATCTTCCTACTTCGAATTTTTTGTAGCATTGCATAACATACATATAAGGGTGAATGCCATAATATCCTGTACGATTTAAAGGTTTTTCGAATGTAATTCCCTCTTTTAACATGGAAAAATACCTCCGCATAAGCTTCGTTATGACTCGCACCGGCTCAAACCACTGTGTTGGTCCCTCGTGACGCCTAGGGTTGGGTCACAGGAACGCTTCTGCAATTTCACCAGCACCGGCCGAGGTAGTCGCCTCTCTGCCCTATGGCCAATCCACTTCAGGGCAAAACTCATTCGCCTCTGGTCTCGTACAGCAGATTTCCCCGTATCTGTTACCAAGAGGCCATGGGGCAGATCTTAACCCGTGCAAGCAATCTTCCTAGCAGCGATCTATTTGTTGTTGGGCCCCGCCGCTAACAGCCGTATTTCCAGATCGGCCGCAGAATGAGGAAAGATCGACGGCACCATGCAGAATGTCCTCTCATCCCACGGCCTACTCCGGCCAGAACCGGTTTCCTTTTAGCATCCCCGCGGCCAACCAGGCCGCAGATACGGAGCCCCACCGCTATGATAGGGCCATAATCTATTTAACTTTTCTTGTGGACAGCTTTTGCAAAAGTCATTGGGTTGTATAGCTGCTGGAATTTTTTTATTGCTATTTATGTACTGATTGGTCCACGAAAAAATGTTCTATAAAAGAGAGCTTCAACTGTATTAACGTGTCTTTGATGTTTTTTCGGAGAGAGGAAGAAGAATACTTTGAGTAAAAATAAAATAACGTATCTTAACAAAAATTAAACAATTAATATTTGCATAACATATCCAATAACTAATAGAAGGAGTCAAAATAGCTAAAAATAGTTAAAATAAACTTAATTAAAAGATTAAATGGGATGTAACCATTTAATCTTATAATTTAAGTTTATTTGCTAGATGTATAAAGCTACGTGTGAAGTCAGGACGAATCCTTTTAAATATATAGAAGATACATAATTTGTATTACATTTACTTCGCACGCAATCCTTTTTCTTATATCCCTATTTGTATGTATAAGGGAAAAAGCTTTGAAAAATTATCCCTCAGAATGTAAAAGAAACCCTTTTATAATATCAATTTGGCAGACCTCACTCGATTATTTTTAAGTATCGCCATAGGGACTCTATTCTACCTTTTGAATACAAAACAAGACTTTAAAAATAATGACCTTCAAAACAATTTATATTATTTGTAGTTTCTTAAAAATAAATCAGAATTTAATATTTTTTATTATTAAAACAAATTTATCAAGAGATTACGCTTTTTTCGATGCCCTTAGGAACAAAAAAGATGTGTTTCAAAGGTTCTGTTTGCGGCAGGCTAGTAGTTAACTAGGAGACTTTACTTTATCTATAAATTGAGGTATTTTAAAAGCTACTTTAAACCATATAATATTACAAGGAATCTCGGTTTCCTTGTGAAAATGAATGCACTTAAAAAATTTATAATGTGAATTTTATGTGTATAAAAAGAAAAAAGTTCCTGCTTGCACACAACAACGGACTCCTTGACTTCGCCAAATTCTACAATTTCATGTCTTGGAATCTTAAACTGTATGTGGCAGTAAAGTGTTAAATAGCGGTTTTTTTTTGTTACTTAAACCCGAAAGGAACAAGACACGCTATTGATCTACAAGTAAGCAAATAAAAATACACAACATTTCTCTCATTCTTGCTTCAAAATGTACGTTACCCAAACATTTGAAAAATTGTCTCCTTACCTATATGTGGGATTATTATATTACGAATAAAAGATTCTTACTGTCTGATCTATTTTGCTTACGTTTGTAAAGATACTTACAACAGGCCGTGTATGGAAACCTCTCTACTGCCATCAAGGCAGACGAACACTGGAACGAACAATTCCTCTCTTTCCGCTTACCACCACTTATCTATCTTGTTTTTCGAATTTAAATAAGCAGAGAAAAGACTAAGTAAACAAGTACTGAGTGAAGAGTAATGTAGTAAAAAAAATTAACAAAGGAATATGACTGACTCTAACAGCAAATTCTTTTAACTTTACGCAATATCAACAGGTAATAACGTACTCCTGCACAAAGTTCTGTTGTGTTTTCTGCCACCGCCTTTTACATCTCAAATAACTTTTGAGGTATTCGTTCCATTAAAATATTGTCTACGAGACGTTTTATGTGCATGTAATCAATAATTTATTAAATGCAATAACTTTCAGTGTGAACTTACAACTGTTTTATCTGAAATAAGCATTAAATGTGCATGATTGCAATTTTTGAAAATGTTTACATTAAAATGCTTACTGTGCGTTATTCTTAAAAAATATGCAAATGCTAGTAGACCAATTCTAGTAGTATAATTATGTGAAACATAGTATATGTCTATCCTATACGGTTTCGGCAGCGTTTGTAGTTTATTCGCGCAAGGTTGTAATTTTTGCCGTTGTTTTTTTTTATTTTTCTTATTGCCTACGCAGGCAGACGATCAGTCTAGCCATCTATTAGAAAGCGGTCACCGATGCCCATAGACATTGGCAATACTAGTGGTACCACCAACGCTTACCACCGTTTAGGTGGAAGTACCGTGTACGCAGTAAATACGCATGGCTACGGTACCCTTCAAACCGGAACACGGCAGTGTTTTCACACTACTAGCTTTGGCCAGAAATGGCACCGCAGTGGTATCTGACTCTAGACGGTCCCCTGTAAAGAGGACCAGTGAAATATATACAAGTAGGATCCGAAAATACAAAAAAATACAGTAATACACATACAATTATTAAAAAAATGGGACCATGAGAAGCTAATATTTATTATATAAAAATAGAATAAATCAAATCGGAGCGCCAGAAGCGAAGCAACGAGGTAACAAATTTAAAAAAGTATGCTTCAGAATGAGACTTCCTGCTTTTTGGGAAGTCGGTCAAAAGTAAGTACTAACTTAATCACATTTATCTCAACTTCTCTCTCTCTAGCGGATAGCTATTAATTCCATCTATTATATACTCTTCATATATACTGTTATATGAAGAGATATATATAGAGAAGGAGATATAATAGATGAAGATTAAAATAGGCAAATCCTATAGAGAAAACTTCTTGCCATTAATGATGTTTTGGGGATGATACTCTATCACTTCAAACCGCGAGGAACTGATTTGATCGATTCAGGTGCCTTTAAAAACGACCTCATGGATATGCCAGCCGATGGAAAATCTGTGACGACGAACGATCAAATCATGGAAAACATCGCATCTACCTTATAGTCCGAATAGCGCCAAGTGATTGTCCGAGTCCAAGAAAAGTGGTGTCGGCAAAGTGTAATATTTGTCCATGTAAATATTTTTATTGGAAATATTTCGCAGTAAATTACAATTTTGATAACTTTTACTTTTTTTCATTAATAAAATGACCTAGATTTATGTATACATAAAAGATGTGTTTTTAATTAAAAGTAAAAGATATGCTTGTAAATGGATTTAGTTTATTTTATTGAATAAGTAAATGCAATTGAATACAGGCATAGTGGAGAAAGATAAATAACTGAGTGAAGCGTAATTTAATTAAAACTTTGCAGAAGGAGCTAATAATATTTAGAAGCTGAATTAAATGCTAAGAACGTAAGTTTAAGCCCTGTATTCAATAGAGATAAGTGAAAAGTTAAATATAATAAATTTAATAGTAAAATAAATATTAATGATATGTTAATTACTAGTCAGTTAAAAGATAGATATAACATTAATATAATTAAAGTGTTTCCATATAAGGAATATTTGAGTTCCTGAAATTATTCTCCATATTTTTAGAATAAATTTGCATTTTATTTACCTATTTTTACAAGATCTTAACTTGAAATATATCTTGATTAAAGATTTATATTTAAAATAAAATTATCTTTTGTTAATTGTTTAACAAATAAAATTATAAATTCGAACACTCCAAGTATATTTTCGAGTTATTTCACGCGATTCAAATATTAGATACATAAACGTGATAAAATTCTTTTAAATATGTATATATTATATTAACTGTTTTTTGTGCAAGTAAAGGTAAAAAAATTGTAAAATAAATTTCTACGCTTTGACCTTTAAACTCTTACAACAACGTGAACCATTTGAGAAATTCCATGTGTCTACTTCACTATTTAAAGACAGAGCTTAATGTTTATTATCGACCCTTGACGTTTCTTAACGACCCTCAATCTGTCGACCCATATTAAATTGAATGTTTGACTTAAATATTTAGTCATGTATTACTTTCTTAACTCAATTTTTCCTTTACCCTTTTTTTATTAATATTTAGCTGAATTTAAATTCAACACTAAAAGAGTCATCATCATTATCAGCCTGTGATAGTCCACTGTTGGACATAAGCTCCCCAATTCACCCTATCCATTAGGCATTTTGCACCGTATCCTACCACGCTGGTCCAATGGGATTGGTGGGTGATAAGAGAATTATGAAATATCAAAAGAGATATTGTGCTTCCTTTCAGTACGAATTAATTAAAATCTTCGCAATTACCCTAATCCGTAAAGCTCAAAGTTTAATGTCCATTATTTCAAGAATTCACTACCTCCTGCGAAGCGATCTCAAAGTTTTCAGTTTAATCCTTCCTTAATTTTTTTTGTAAGTAAAGAATAATATACTATTTTTAATAATATAACAAGTAAAATTTTTGTACATTAGATGGATGTTTATCCATCTAATCTAAAGTATCCATCTAATTGCTGTTTAAGTTACATTTTTTGGGTTAATGAGCAATAATAATATTTTGCTGCAACTTTTTCTTTGAGTAATTCAGATTCAAATATCTTTATTCAACATAGAAGCATTACATTTATTTATTGATTGTCTTTAATGTCCCATCGGTTCAGATAGAACGAGAATAATATTAGGCTATTCAGACTTGAGAAATGCTATACAAGGATTAACTTCTTTCGTAATTTTAAATTTGTTAGTAAGTTCCTTAATAAAATTGTATTTTTGAGTTGAGGAAAATGTTGTAGTAACTTAAAGGTGTCCGATTGATTCTGCATTTTAACTTGCATATACAAACCAAGTTTTTCAGTTAAGGTTCACATTTAATGCTAAAGCTATATATACCAACATAATTCAATACAATATTAATGTGCATTAATTTAGACCGATTAATAGGTTTTTTTTAAACTCAAAAATAAAGTGAAAACTTTAAAAGTCTGAATTTAAAAATATCCTGATATGAAGCTTCTCAAAGGTTAAATTTGAGACTGACATAACTTTGAGATCTTTCTATCAAATCCTATGTTCCAATCTTATAATTCCATAATTCCAATCATTCCGTAGTAAAATTTAAGTGGCAATATTAAAAAGTTTTTTAGGCAATCATCCCCAATGGAATTGGGAGAAGCGTATTTGATTTATATAAATTTGTAACTGCAAATTAGGGTTATTATTGATACATTTTACCAGATATGGGCCAGACGAAAAGACTTTAACATGATGGTGAATTATAAGATGTGTTTATCGCGTGACTACACTACACTGGTAAGTTTTCCAGTTCTTTTAAACTTAGTTGGACATAGTTTTTTAGTTATCTTTACTTCAAATGATTAAAAACTTGAAGTCTAAATTTAATTGTCAATAATTAAAATCTAATCAAGCGGGACAATTGACTGCCAACCTTCAATTTGTGGAGGTTTGCAGTCAAACTCCGAAATTTGTCTTTGTCCATAGCGTTACAAAATTATGTTTCTAAAGACTAATAGATAAATTAAATAACTATAACTTCTACATTCCAAAATCTGTTTATTTTATTCGTTTTTGATTTGTCTCATTTATTAAATAATTTTGTCATAACTAGGACAATAGATATTTGAGAAATAAAAAAATACGGCACCAAAATCACGCAGTCGTAGGATTAAATTACAAACGCTGCCAAAACCGTAAAAGATATGCATAAAGTAGGTTTTACATAACTTTACTTCTTGAGTTTATTTACAATGTAAAGCACATATTCTAGTATTAAGAATAACTTTTAAAATGACAATTAAGCACATTCAAAGTTTATTTAATCTAATAAAGTTTAAGTCTACATAAAATTATTCCATTAAAATTCTTCCTTCTATGTGCATATCACATGTCATTGACACAAGATGAAATTAATATCTTAAAAGTTATCGAGATTTTAAATGCAGGGGCCTGAAAACGGAGAGCAGTTGTTACCTGCTTATATTGCGTAATATAGTTAGACGCTTTTAGACGTTGGTCAGTTTTTTCCTTAAATTTTGTCATTTATTGCCAAATTTTCTCAAATAGTTTACAGAGCATGAGCAATATTGATGATGATAAAAATGTATCATGCGTGGTAAAGTTGGTATTGATTCATATAAATAGAATCAAACTATTAGTTTTATTACTTTTTACTAATAATTCGTAAATAGCATTGTAATAATTTTTTAGGAAGTTTTATGATAAAAGTCACATTTAAAGTTATTTGAATCATATAACAATGAGGTTTTCGATGATTTTTTTATTATAAAACCTAAGAAGACTATTATTAAAATTATCAGGTGATGAAAATGTATTCGACGGCCACTGAACACAGCAAACTCAATGAACGATTGCTTCTTCGTTAACATTATAAGGTCTATCTCATTATAGTGGCACCATTGGGGCTGATACAGGTCCACTTGTAACGACTTCTCTAAATTCCGCTATGAAAATAGCAACGTGATATGTAGTAGACATTGGTGCGTCCCTGTATTACCTTCAACAAATAGAAAATATGAGTACCAGATACGCTACCTTCTTATGAACGCACAATATGTTGATTACATTGCTGACAAAGGACTTCTAACCAAGAACCTAACACCACTATACGATTGTTGGTCGAATCAGGGAATTACAGTAAATTACCGGATCCTAGGATTTAGATAAAGTCTTCGCCTTTCTCAACTCAAGTCCTACTTCAATTGAATGATCTTCTCGGCGGTCCGCAATATGTTAGGTTTCTGGAGCCTAAGGTCATCAATGTTAAAGCTGTGTCTCAGCTAAAGATTGTTCGCACCTATTGCCCCGCCTTTAGAGCAATAGTACGTATATTTGGCTAATAAAATAAACCGTCCTTCTTCCCCATGGGAAGAAAGGCCGTTTTTGAGACACTAGGTTTGCGGGTTGGTGAAAGTAGTATGGCAGAGGTCTTATTGTCAGGTGCTGCTGCCTGCCGCACTTGTCATTTACCACCATGCCGCGCCGCTGAGATGCTTGTTATGGACAGCACTGATGAGCGTTAAGACCATAATTTCCTCAGGATGTTTTGTCCGTGGACATTGGTGTATACATACACGTACTAACCTTTTCAGGTACTGCTGGGGTCCTGACTATCTAGTAGATATATCTTTAGATACAGAGGCTGAGTATTACTCAATTTCAGTTATAAATTCTTGAGAATAAACCAAAATTCGGAAGGTCTGTAGAAAGAGCGTGGTTCACCCTAATTGAAAGCTGCGGTATTTTATTGAATATATCAATATCGTTCTTAAGACCAGGACTGGTATCTATAAAATACAGGCCAAATTAGAGTTTTCGATTATATAACCTTAAAACTTACATTTTAATCTAAAATAAAGCTTTTGAAATATTAACTCATCACCATCATCATCATCGTCAGCCTTTAATAGTCCACTGCCCCTATCCATTAGGGGTTTTGGACCGTATCCCACCATGCTGGTCCAATGTGGGTTGTTGCGTAGACCGCCTTTTACATGCCCTTCCGACGCATGGATCATCTTACTTTTCAGACAATTGGGTGATCGGCCTAAAGTGTCCTAACCAACAAGAAAACAACTCGCAGGATTCGAACCCACGACCTCCAGTTTCTAACACGGCCATACCACTAGGCTACGGAGGCAGTTAATGAAGTGCTACACCTACTTATTTATGGTTAACAATACTACCACCGTTTCGGAAAAGGACGCATGTAACCTTACAAAACCGCTATGTAGTGGTGAGACCCAGGTTTGGAGTGTCTGTTTGAAACGTAACATATAACTGGTACATATAACAAAACGTTTTGTTAATTTTTTTCTGTTTGATTGGCTGTTTGTTCTGGCTAACCTTTAAAACCATTTTTCAAATATTACTACGCAGAGTTTATGTATTAGTGTTTCCGAGTATGCAATATTAGTTTGATAATGCTTTTTATTACCTACGAAGGCAGACGAGCAGTCGGAACACGTAATGGAAAGTGTTCCCAACGTCCAAAATTATCGGCAATAGCAGGGGTATTATCAGCCAGAAGCACAAAACTTTCTCCTCGATCCGGATAAGGAAGGGGTCACTGAGAATCCAGACCAACGGGGATCCGTCATTCAACCTTACGTACCACACAAGTAGGGATAGCACGCTCACCTGTAGTTCGCCCTCGCTTAAACAGTCACCAGCCCGTCGGCGTCCCGTTCCGTATACCGATTGCCGACGATTCTTGAGAGACATTAGACAAATGCTTAGCTCACGTACCTTCTATACGTCTGGCCTTCACTTCTAGCAAAAACAAAGTCAGTGTTAGATGAAGCTTGCCAAAGACATGAGTCTGGAAGCATCATGAGTCATAGGATGTTACGTCTTGTATATTTATTTAATATGCTAGCAACGGTGCCCTTAAAACTGGAAAACGTTATGTTTCTTACTACTGCTTTTGCGCAAAAATTGGCCCTGTATCGGTACCGTCCTAGGTGGCCTCCTGTAATAAGAGGACCTGCCACCTCACAGAATGCTTATTAGAATGTTTTATGGCATTTGCAGTTTTAAATTTTAAAAATTGGATCAAATGACAAGCAGTATCTTTTGGACCAAACGTACGCTATTATTTAAGGATATAAATATGAACTTTGTTCTCTATATCCAAGAAATTATGTTAACATGTTTTATGTTTTATTTTTATTGGCATTTACGCTTTTCCTTGTCACAATAAAAGATTTTATAATTAACCAACCGTTCTAACTCAATTTCTTAGTCCTGGTTTTATAACATAAAATGTCATACGTCCATTTTGTCAGTGCTTTCTTAATTTATTTACATTTGTACACTCGTACATTCCTTCTCCATCAACATCAAAGATAGATTGGTTAGAATAAAAACATTTTGTTTTACTGTACCGCTATGTACAATAAGGAAAATCACACTCAGGTGTTGTTAAATTAAGTTGCCGTTCGAAGTGTTGTAAAGGCAACATTGATTAGGGAAGCCTATTATTCTGGTATAGATTACATTAAGCGCTAAAATGTGTGGAAATGATTTATGAATGATGATGCCCGCTAATATATTTTTAAATTGTTACAATAGTATGGAATACTCACTAACCTGAAAAAAATACGAGTATTATGCATGCAAGAATTTCTGAAATCTATCACCCAAATTAATGTTAATTTCAGATCATGCACGAAGCCAATAGAATTTGACTCCCTTGGCTCTGTACACGAAAATTTATTCAGGTAATTTTGAATGGACTAGAAGCCTCACTATAAACCATAAATCATATAGCCGACTTCATTATAAATTAGAACAGCAGTGACGAATATGATCAGCATATTGATTTGGAGCCGTAGTATATGCGTTATTTGCAGGTGTCACATCCGTAAATATGATCTCCAAACTCTTGTCTGGATACAGCCCAGTCTCCAGGTCTCACCACTACATAGGGTTTTTGTAAGGTTACATGTGTCCTTTTCCGAAACGGTGGTAGTATTGTTAACCATCAATAAGTAGGTATGGCACTTCATTAACTGCCTCCGTAGCCTTGTGGCATGACCTGTGTCTTAGAAACTGGAGGTCGTGGGTTCGAATCTGCGAGACTCAACAAACTTTCATTCTTGTTTCCTAGTTGGTTAGGACAATGTGGTCCGATCACCCAATTATCCGAAAGTAAAATGATCCATGCCTCGGATGGGCATGTAAAATTAGGTCCACCCATTCGGTGGATACGGACAAAACCCCTAATGGATAGAGGTGTATTAGGAGGCCCATATCCAGCAGTGGACTATCACAGCTGCAATGATGATGATAAATACGGATTAAGAAATTGATACAGTCATGATGTAGGTTATACAATGTACGTTAGTCAAAACCAAAACGGAACTTGACTTCCAATTATTGTAGTTATGTGTTATAAGGTTGTCACCTTATACTTCCTGTAAACGCCGGAAAATTTCACTAGAATTCCTGAGTTGAAACGCCCGACGTTGCTACTTTATTGATCATTTGAACGTTGCTGAATCACAAGTATTTGTCGTTTGTACGCCGAAACAATTGATTGTATTTTATATCTGAATGTGCTATTGTGATTTATGTTGTACAAAGAACTTTTCATTTAAAGATTATTATTTATATTAAATAATAATAATAATAAGCTCATTTAATCAGTCTTACATCTGAGATAGACATCACAAAGTCAATGAAAAGAAAAAAAACAAATAAGAAATACATCTCAAGTGCAGAAAGAAAAAAAGTTATGTATAACAAACATCACATCATAATAACATTTGGCTGCCGCATAACGAAAGCTACTCCTAAATGCTACAGAACTATGTCTCTGTACTTTAAGATTTTGAAAACCCAGGAGTACTTGCATCTTCATCCGTCACCAACCCATTCCTGTTTCCACCGTTTCTACCTCACTTATGTATATTTAGGACTTTATCAGGAACGTGCATAAAAGCTGAAAAACAAATATATCTTAAATCAAACAGTATGCAAATACTAATCTGATTAGTTACGATATATACGCGTGCATAGTTTTAACCCAGATATCTTATAAGGTTTTGAAATAACGCCTGTATGTTTAGCGTTGGACCATTTTATCGACTTATTAAACTTTAACATCCTCTTGTAATGGAATACTTCGGTCCAGGGCATACAATGTAATATCGATTAAAATGTATGCTATCAATTGAGCGTATCCTTTCTAAAACCGAATTTTGGTAGTAAAAATAACATATATTTATATTAGGTTTTTTAAATTTTATTACTGATCTACTAACTAATGTTATATTGACAAATGACATTATAATTCTTAAAATATATCAAAGACTATTGTTCTATTGTAATATGAAATATTAAAATTGATCTCCTAAAAGTAAAGGCATAAATAATGACCTATTCTATTTACCTTCTAAAAATACCGTCTTTCGTTTTTGCAGAACCTTTTAATTCGGCAAATGAAATGGAAAATTAATCACCAACTTAAAGATACGAAAAGCAATCTTCAGCTTTTCGGTTTCTTTCCCAATCTCATTCATTTTACAATCACTTACATCGTATCTGATTACCAACCTTTTACGAGATTTTCTACTGTAAAAGGTTACGTAAAAAATAACTGTTACGCTCCTGCAAATCCTGCCTTTTTAAAATACTTATACTGCATGTAAAAGATACAGACAAGAAAAATGTAAGTGTTTGTTTAATATATATATATACATATATGTGTGTTAATTCACATCTACATAAATAAAATATTTTATTCTTTTTATTTGATCAGTGTATAATATTCACTTTAAACGTCCGATTTTTGTAAAATTGTACCCTATGTGTTTTAATTATTAATAAAGGCCAGCTGGTATATAATACCATTAGTTTTCAATCCACTTTTGTACCCTGATATTTGTGTAGTCTAAATAATAAGTAAAATTAAATAAATTATTTTATTTTCAATAACTTTAACTTGTCTATATAAGAATTGATTTGATAGTTTCGTTTAAATATAGATTTAAAAAAATATCCTGAGTGTAAAACAACATAGCCTAAGACATAGCCAAAAAACTTGCCAAATGCAGAATATAAACTATTTTTATAACAAGTAGTAGGAAAAATGTATAATTTCATAATACTGACAAAGAACACATTTTGCAAATTTTATATAATTAAATTAAATTTAGTTTAGCCCTGAATTGGTTTATTAACAGGCTTGTTAGGGGATTGTTTATCAAATTCAAATTCAAATATCTTTATTCAATAAAGAATTGTTACACTCGCTTATTAATTGTCATCATCAGGACGCCTCCGAACTAAAAAGAACCGGTGAAAGAAACTCAGTGGGCCTATTTTGTTATATTTTAAAGTAATCAAATATACATATACATTATCTTATGAGCTACATACAGTTCTATCATACGTATATTATATTTGAAAAAGCCTGGAGCGAGCATTCCATTACCAGGCTGTGTTATAATTTATAAATTAATTTATGTTATAATAACCTTTAACACATAAACGTTCCTTCACTACTTTTTAAATTTATTAACAGTTAAATTCTGAATGTTTACTGGGATTTTGTTGTAAAAGCGTATACATTGTCTCATAAAGATTTACCTGCTCTTGCAGTCTAGTTGCTGGAAGAATCAATTATGTTTTGTTTCTAGTTATGTTATATTCATCACAATATCTGCGAAAATAATTTTTATTTTTTTGCACATACATTAGGTTTTCGAAAATGTATTGAAAGCAACACAAAAAGAACAATTTTCTCAGGGATTCTTTGGGGCCCTGGTTATAAGCCGCTCGAACTTTTCGTTTTGGAGGACAAAATCGTATTGGTATCGCGCACTTCCCACAGTAGAATGCCATAAGGCATTACACTGAGGAAATAGCTAAAGTATACAAACCCGCGGCTTCACGCCAGTTAATTGTCTAATTTTCTTGACAGCATATAAATCCATTTAAAGTAGAATGAGATACAGAGCAATGTATGCGTTTTTATTTCTTTCTTTGTCACTTCATACATATATTTTGACCACTTTTTAAAATTACACGTATCGAATCCAGGTTGCAGATTGCTCAAAATGTTATGCAATAAAAAAAATTTCAATAGAAATATCGTGATCAATCGACGGCTAATCTTTATATTACTATATCTTATGTAACAAAATTCAGTAAGTATGGCTAACTAACCAATTTAGCAATCATTTTATTAATTGACCATGTGTACGCTACACTCCTTCTTTTGAGAAGTCGGTCAACATGGAATAAGTACGAGTGCAGTATTAATTCTTATGCCAATAAATATCATCATCATTAAATTATTCTGAGGAAAACGATTTTACAGGTTTACAATTTTATCGCTTTCTTTTTGATGACCCTATCTAATATTACTAGAATAACTTATTTTTTAAATACATGGTTTTTTAAATTTGACATGCAAAGAGCATCGGGTGGTTTGATTACTTTCAAATGCGATAAACAATTTGAAATTTTTTCTTTCAATTAAGAAATAGCTGCGTCGAAGTAATATAATTTCTATTTCTTCAATCAGAAGTTTTTGGAGTAAAGTTACTGAAACTGAATTTTGTTAATATCTTTATATAATGCATTTTACTATTTTTGTCAACACTAACATGTTATGATTATTCAAAGAATATATAAATTAAGTCGTTTCAATAAAAATAATATAGTTGCATACAATGTGGTACTAACACAGTTGTATTACTAACCAATTTGTAATTTTTATTAGAATTGGTAACTCCTTTTTTGTTTTCCAAAAAATAAGATGGTTTTTCCTTTGCCTTTCCCTCCAGCAGATTTCTTAAGGAAAGCGATTTTTCAAGGTTTGGATTTTTTGTTTCTTTTGGATGCCCTTCTAATTATTACTTAAATTAATTATTTTTAAATCGGTTTTAAATTTCTGGATTGGGGATTCTTTCATAATAAACAAACAACAAATTTAAAATTAATAAACAAATAAGTTTTAAATGGTTTTTAGAAAGTTTAATTTGGAAATTTTGCCATTTATGTTTTGTAACATTTTATTTTTGTAAAAAATGTTTTGTGATTACTTTATTATAATTAAGTGTTTAAAAAATTTGGGCACCATAACCCGGTTGAGCAAACATTGTAAATTTATTAGAGGTTACATTTTTCTAAAACAGATTTGGTTTTGACTTTATTTTCCTTTTAAGTTAGTTAGTAATTCTATTAATTGGGAATTTTGTTGGCCGATTTGGAACCTTTCAGAAACCAAAGCAAAGGGGTTAGTTTCCATTGAAATTTTTCGTTAAATCTTTTTGAGTTCTCAATAATTAATTTCGGGCAAGAATAAAATTAATAACAAAATAAAATTCTGAATTTTTGGAACGCAGGTTAAGTTTCCCTTTATTTAAAAATTTTTGGAAATATTATTATAATTAGTTTAGTTATGAGTAAAGACAAATAGCTTCTTTAAATTTTATTAAACAATAAAATTTTCATTCCGGTACAAATCAGGTAACCATGATTTTAATTTTGAAACCTTTCAGAAATAAACTTCAAAAGTTAGTACTTAAAATTTTACAAAATCTTTTCAGGGACCACTTAAAACGGGCAAAAGAAGAAACAAACCTTTACTTTCGCCAATTTAATTAAAAGGGATTTATTGTGATGTTTTCCTAATTTATGCCTTGGTAACCAAACGCTAATTTTAAAAAATTTAATAAATAAATTTACAAGGTTCAAATAGGTTCCTTTTCCGCAGTTAATTTTGTGTTTATTAAATTTTCGGTGTTATGGAAATGGGTTTCAAATATTGTCTTGGGAAAAAAAAGACCGGAATTTTGAAACCAATATTAAAAAACGATTAATTTTTCTACTACTTTTTTGTTCTGCTAAATTTCCACGATTCAGAAAACTGGAAATAACCGGTTTTTTTCGCAGTGGAAAATTTATTATGAATTTTAATTTTATTACTCTTTTAAAGGGTAAATAAATCCCGTTAGAGATTGGCCACTTGGGGTAAATCATTAAAAAATTTTAATTTATCTAAGGATTTAATTTGTTTCAAATTGACTTTCAAAAGTTAAATACCATTTTTAAGGCTAAGGAAAAATTAGTTAAAATTTTTTTTCTTTTTATAATTTCCAAAGGAGTATCCAAAACAAATTGATTTCCGTAAAGTAGATTTAAATTTGATTTCTTAAAAGGTCCAATTAAATATTTTAGTATTTAAATAAAAATTTTTTTCATTTTATAATTTTAATGACCAAACCTTCAGGTAGATAAATATATCTCTTCAGGTCCAATTTATTTGAATAAAAATTCCGGTTTCGATTTCCTTTGAAAAAATTAACCTCTTTTCGTTAAGGTATAAGGCTCCATTGTTCCTATAACTTTGGCCTGCCAAAGGATAACCTACAACCAGACCAATTTTTGGCAAGCCCAAGGTTTGGTTCATTTTCTTTCTGCCAAATAGGGTGGATCGGTCAATTTGTCCTGAAACCAACCAGAAAAACCGAAAAAAGAAAATTTTTCATATTTGATTTTAACGTTGTTTTCCGACGGGCTTAAAATAGGCAGGTTTAAAAAAGCTTGGGTATATGCCCTTTAAGGCCACGAAGGTGGTTTACCCTATTACCCTTTTTACCCTTCTTAAATAATTGTAGGCTACCATTACCTAATTTTTGAAGTCCTTTGGTGGAAATTAAAATCTTTAAAGATTTTCCAGTGGTTTTTGGAGACCTTCTGGGGCCAGGCTGCCATTTCTTCCCAAGCAATAGTTAAAAACACCTTTTAGGAACAATTAACCAATATTTAAAACGAGGACTTCTAATAATTTATAGGCGGCGCGTTGTCGGTCCATGGTTTGCTTGTCTTGGGGCGTCGGGTGACCCCCCATCAGGTTTGGTAATTCTCCATCTGTTTCCGTATGTTATAAAAAAAAAAAAATTGGCCAAATTGAGTAAAACAAAGAAAAATAAAGCATTCAACGGTGAATGAAAAAAAACTGGACTTTCTTTTTTGACTCTCCTTAAAAGTTGTTACATCTTTAATTTTTTTATTGAATATTTTAAAACTACCTTCCTGTGGCCAAATGGTAGGCCTTGTAAGGCCAAAGGAAACCGGAGGTCGTGGGCTCAAATCCCGGGGATTTAACAAATTTAGGCACCCAATTTTTCTGAAAAGTAAGATGATCTCTGGAGTCGGACAGGCTAGTAAGGAAATCCGGTCCACCCAACCGCATTGGACCAGCGAAAGTGGGAATACGTTTAAAACCCCCTGATGGATAGGGACATACTAAAGGGGAGACATTTGTCCAGTACTGGACTATCACAGGCTGGTTTTAATGTCTTTTAAATTTATATGAAAAATGGGACAACCAAATAACATTTCAGGCCAATTTTTCCTTTTTAATAAATTGTTGTTTTACATCATTTCGGCATATCAAGGTATCTTTTTAAATGGGTTTCTTTTGTGATTAATTTGGGTTTTAATCGTCAGGTTAGTCGGGTTATCAATTCAATCTAAAAATATTGACGGTGAAATATAATAAGGTGCTAAAACTAAAAAATCGTTGCCTTTTCTCGGCTTCGGCATGAAAAGCTAAATAAACCAAAACTCGAACGGCTCTCCCCAATGGATGAGACAGGGATTCTCCAAAAGGCAACTGAATGATACTAAGAAAGCATTATAAGATCCGCCAAGCATTGCCCGGAAATGTTAAAAAATTAATTAAAGGAGATTTCAAAGACGGTCTAATCTAAACCAGTTGGGGCACGGGTTGAAAAGAAATTTCAAACATATTTAAAATACGTTACGTTGAAAACGGCCACCCGTATTTTTTAATACTAAAAATAATTTCCTAAGATCTTTTAAACCGGGCCAGGCACCACAAAAGGATTATTTTATTTGAATAACTAGAGGGTTTAAACAGGGTGAAAAATTCAAATAAAACTCGTTAAATCCGTTGAAATTACTCTCATTAAAAATTCTAATCTAGCTACAAAATATGTACCCTCTTTGGTTTGAACCCTTTAAATTTCCAAAAATTTGGTTAACAAAAGGGAATTATATTGTTCTCAAGACCGCCCTTATTTAATCCTGGCCTTATTACTTAATTTTTTAATAATAAAAAAAAATATGTTTTATTTATTAAAAATAAGTTGCTATTATTAGATATATCATCATCATTAACCTTGATTCAACTTTGGATTAGGCTTCCTAATATCCCATCAATAAGGGGGTTTTAGTTAAACCACCGCATGGTCCGTGCGGTTTGGGTGGACCCCTTTTCATGCCTATCCATTGCATGCCAACTTTTCAGAATTGGGTGATCGGCCCCAAATTGCCTTCCTTTCGTTGGGAAAAACAATAAAAATTTGTTGGTCCCCGGGATTGAACCCGACCTCCTTTTGGCCAACCATACCCATTACACGGGCCCATTGCTATTTATTTAAGAATTTTAAGGGTCCAACCAATTTGTTAGTGGTAATATTATTTAAATCAGTTGTCAACATTTACGATTTTAAAGTTAAAAAACATTCAAAATCCATAATATTTGGAGGTCACTTATTAAATTTTAATGTTGAAAGTTTGGTTCTTGGTTGAGTTTACTCCAAAGGATTAAAAAATTTAACGCTTAACATTTAAGAGCCTAAAACAACCTACAATCCATTTATAACCCTTCCTTTTGAACTTTTACTAAAGTTAACTAACATTGTCTATTATTCAGGTTTAGCTTTAATTTAAATTTATTAAAAAAGGAAAGCACATAAAATAATATTAAATTATTGTAAGACTACCGTCGTTTTTTGTTAAAAGTTTTAAAATATAAAAGTGAAGTTCTACCAAGCGCTTGGGTGTATATTCAATTTATTTAATTGTTAGGTCCTAAAATCAAAACTTGGAAGCATTTTATATAAGAATGCCTATATAAACATTTTTGGACCCGAACAAAATAGCAAACTGTTTCGCTTCCTAAAGGCTTCAACATACTCTGGTTTTTTGTTATTGGTTTAATAAAGTTTGGTTATGAGGTCCAGTATAATTGATTTTAAGTAATGTATTAATTATTATATTCAATAATGTTAAAATAAACAAAAACGGAGGTAAAACATGGTATCAAATTTGGGTTAAAAATCCTAGGTATTTGTTTTAAATTTTTATAACAATTTGTGTTTCCTTAAATGGAACCCAAAAAGAGCGTCATGTTACATTACATTGAAAATCATTAATGTAATCAATATAAAAACCGGGTTGAGGATTGGAAAACAAACATCTGTCACCTGGGGTTGGGGAAGTTTCGATAAGTGTAATTGACACTTTAACCGCTAGTGAACGCACCCAAGGTTCGATTTGATTCGGCGAAAAACCCAAAGTAAACGACACTTTAAAAACACTTGAAATCGTTTTTTCTAGAATCTATGTGATTATAATAATTTTGATATTTTAATTGTATTTTTCTAAAATGTTGAGACAGTATTTTTTTTTATTTTATCAACTATTTTTTGTTTTAATTTTTTTTGTTGGGTCTTATTAAAATATATTTAATTATCCACAAAGGTCACAATCTGACACAGTGGTTGTATAGTGAGGCGGCAGAATTTTTGTGGGTGTTCCAAAAATTGGTGCCACGTTAGCAAGGCCTATATTTTATCAATTTATGTCGAAAAGTAGGATTAAGGTACATTCCTTTCATGTAAATATAAAATTTTTGGATATATCTGCATTTTTTTTTAAAATTAAAAACGTTACTTTTTAATATATGCCCTCAAATATAAATTTTAATGGAGGTGGGCCAAGGGCCGGTAAAATATCTTTTTTTTCTGCAATTTTAAAAGTTCTTGATGATTGTTTATTAATATTCGTTAATTTAAAAAGCAAGATTTAATTTATATTTGTTCTTTAAAATTAAGGTCAAAAAAAAATAAACACGGTTTCAATTTTGTGTCTTCAACCTAATTCCGAAAACCCTTTGGTTTTAAAACCCAAAACTATTTCCCGAAGTTTTGCCATTAAAGTAGCACTTAGTGCTTTTTGGTAACAAATGGCTAAAATTCATCGTAAGAGCAACACCTATTATTTTAAAAAGACATTCTATTTAAATATAATTGAAAACCATTTTTTAATATTTATTATATTTTTTTTCAATAAGATTTAAGACCAATAAAATAATTTAAAAAAGTTATTTAAAACTCAATCATTGATTTATTCTGTACATTAAGAAGAGGTTTAACCTGATAAAATATCTAAAAAAGTCCTTTTAAAATTTTGCACTCTGACGTTACATAGTTTTTTTTTAGGAAATTTTGGTCTTTTTAATTTTGGATTCAATTCCACCTCATTTTTAATACCTTTCCAACCCTTATTTAAAAAATGGGAAACAAATTTCTGACCATCAACTTACCCAACATCCCAACTTTGTGTTAACCTTTAAACCTTTGTGGCCAAACCATTTCCAACCTTAATGAGGACTGTTACTATAAATTTTTTGTGGGTCAAAAACTTCTAAACCAGGGCTTAGGATAAAGGTTCCGGGCAAATAGAACTGGTAGATTGGAAAAAAACGGTCAGTTGTATATTTAAGAGAAAATTAAACATCCCGACATTGATCAGAAAGGACCCGGCAGTTTTTAATTTTACATAGTTCCTTAAGATTTGATTTCCCAGGGAATTTTCCACTGCGGCATTGGTGGAATTTCCCTATTAATTGTGGATTAATTACGGTTCCAATTTTGGAACAGGGACACCCTTTGCCTTAGCGGTAATTGGTTGGTTTGTTGTAGCTTTGTTAGTTTTTGCCGTGGGATAAAACTTTGCTCTAAGTTTAAAATCCCAGTGGTGTTTTGCCCTTTTTGGGTTTGACTGTAGTTAGTCTTTTTATTTGAAGCCTTATGGGTTTTAGCCTTCCCCCCCAACATATCCCAATTATTCATTGCCGCTTTTGCTGCCGGTAACCTTTTCATGTTTTACGGTACCCCTGACATTGTTAATTTCCGTATTAAAGAAATTATAAATTTAATTAAAATTTCTAAATCGGTCTAAAAAAATAGTTTTTTCTTCCAAAAAAACTATCAATTAAAAATAAATAATCTTTTTTTTTTAAGAAAGGTAAAGTAATTTTTAGTCATTAAAAAGCCTTTTTATATATATAAAAAACAGAACAGAAACAAATAACAGCTATATCAAACCTAACGATAATAATTAAAAGGCATTAAGAATTATATTACAAAAAATACATAAAATGGCTATTGAAAGATATTTAAAATGAAAGCGCAATCTTTATTTCTTTAGTATAAATTTAACGGGCCGGTTACAAGCGGCAATTTTCGGAAGTTTGGAATATGCCCCAAAATATTCAAAATAATGCATTCCTATTTACCCTATAAAGGTGTGTTTAAAAACTTGCTTTCCAACATACATTGAATGCCCGGAAACATATTTCTGTTTTGTTTCTGGTCCATTTAGGGTAAATGATCCAATCACCCAATGGGTGACAGCACATAACACTTACCTTCTCTTTTTTTCTTGATTGATTAGGCTACAAGTCTTTAATAATTATATAGATGGTGATCTTTCAAACAGTTCGCCCGAGCAAATTTCCGGAACGGACCAACTTCGTGGCCTCCCCTTGGAAATAATCCCCAACAAATTAGTGCTGTGTAAATCGTGCATTTCTAATAGTGGTAGGTAGTGGTGCCCTAGGCGGGTTTCATGTTTTTTATACACTTTAACGCAATATTTTATTTTCATTTTACTTTTGCCCCCCAAAGGGGCAGCTAAGACACCTCAGCGCTCAAAGGTGTTCACAATCCAAAAAAGGTACACACCTCCCTACAGGGGGGAGGACTGGAATTAGACGCCGGAGGTACCCTTTGAAGGCCCGGAAAATCTTGGGATTCTCCCAGAGGGTTTGCGCACGGAATTGCCCCGACATATTCCAGAAATAAACAATAAGTATAAGAACTTTAAGGCCACCTGCAAAGATGCCCTGCGGCCCCTTTTCCACTACTGACCCGGGTGACTTAGCCCTGCTTGACACTATCTACCCTCAGAATTTCTTCAAATATCTAAAGGAATCGGACAACTTCCTCATGGATATCGCCCCCTAAAAGGGGGACAAACGCTCCGTGACAATTATTGGACGGTTTTGAAACCGTCGTCAACAAACCCATTTTACCGGCAACCAAAAAGCCGAAGCCCACTAAACCAACCAACGAGTTATCGTCCAATCCTGTCTCCCCTCAACTGTTGGGAAATTGAAGGAAGCATAATCTTTGTCAAGGTTAAAGGATTACGTTTTTCTAATGGCCTCTTACCAGACGAAAAATTCGGGTTCCGTCCTGAACACTCCTTTCCAAACCGGTTTTATCACCTCACCGGAATTTACATTTTGACGGGCCTAAATAAAAACAAAGTCAGGCCCTTAGATCCCATTACACGGTGGCGCTATTCGGGCCGCAAAGGCATTGATAAAGTCTGGCACAACGGCTTACTCTACGGGTTGTTTTCCTTTTAATGGCCTTTGACAGGCTTGTGCACATCATACAAGCCTACCCTTTCGAATCGCCTTTTCGATATCAAGTAAAACCTCTCCCAGACGCTCCCTGCTGGCGGGGCGTCCCAAGGTTCCGTTCTTTCTCCTGTTATTCACGCTTATACCAGCGAATTCCCCAAAAAACTCTAATTTTTTAACCTTGCGCTTTCGCAGACGGCACCGGCCCTCTATTACCCTCTTCCTCACCATCCCTTATCAATAAACCCAATGTGCAATTATTTAAGCGATTTGGTTTTCAAATGGAGGATTGATGTGAATAAAAAGGTGTAGAAATACCTTTAATCGGTCTTCCTTCGGTACCTCCTCGTCCTACCAAACCGTCCGGTTCCAAAAAACCCACACAATCCTCGATGGGGCAAAATATGGGCAATTGAACCTCTACGGGCAAAGTCCCTGGGAGAAAAACCAAATTTTAGGTGTTTACTTTGGACAATAACATTAGGTTTCAAAAGTCACGTCAAAGAGGTTAGGAAGAAAAAACCCTTTGTCTCGCATCTCTCTTCTATCTTAACCAACTCAAAAAAAAATCCTCTTAATTACAAACTTTTATTATAAAGCTTGCCCGGCCGATAGTATTATGTTTTTAATCTTTTCCCCATATCCTCCCACCCTTAAATCAACTATGGGGTAAAAATAAATTTTTACGACGAGCCACTGGGCAGAGCCTTTATCAAAGAAATGTCGACTTACGGCGATTGCAAGATGCCGACATTACCGCTCATTTTAAAAACATTTATCAAAATTTCTAAAAGGAAAAAACGCAAAAAACCCTCTGATGGTAAGCCCTTTGCAAATTACGCAGACCCAGAAGCCTCTAGTAGGAAACGTTGTCCCCGTTAATATACTCTTGACCCAGATGAAAAGGGGGATAGGAATTCTGGACCCTACAAGGGTCCCGCCAACTACTAACCAAAGGTTTTTCACCAATACCAGGTTCCTCGGCTCAAGGCAGGGAGACCAACACACCCTCACGAGATACACCCCTTCCCGGGCGGTTCTCACCGCCCCAGCAATCGGTTGGGCAGCCGACGGAACGTCCGGGATCCTAAACGAACTTCTTCAAAATCAACCCACGCATCCTTTGCGTGACCCATTTCTTTTAAAGTTTTGGTCACCGTTTGAGGGATCTCCAATCCTCCGAACTCGTTGATAAACTTCCCGACCAGGTCTAAAAAGCAAACTGAATAATGAGACAAAGACCCAAAAACAATCAAGGTGATTGGGGAAAATGTTCCATGCGTTGATCGAGCATGTACAAAGGTTTGCTCGGCGGTTTAAGCCCATCTTTGGGAATTTCATTAGGATGTCGGTCCATCATTAAAAAGACTCAAATTAACTTTGACAATAATTTTAATAAGAATTATAATTTTCCCCGTATTTTAAAAAACCGGGGAAAATAAGCCAAAATAAAATCGATCATCATGGCACGAAAACCTCGGAATTTGTAAAATTGATGTAAGTCCTTGCCCCTTTTTTTTTTTTTGGTGCCAAACATTTTTTGTGAAGCTCACCATTGTAAAAATATGTTATCAGGTTTTTTAAATAGAAGGTTTAAGGGTAACAGTTATTTTTACCGATTTTAGTATTGGTTAAAAGGAATTTAATTTCAGTAAGGGTGAATTTTGTAAAATTTGAACATTTTATGTGTTAATATATTAATAAAAAGTATTTATTAATTGGATTGGACAAAAAGATTTGAAAGTTATTTGACAGTACTTTGAATGAAAGGTGTATTTTTTTGCCCTTTATTGTCCTTTGTTAGATAAATCCTTATAAATTATTAAATTTATGATTAAAACAAATGAAAGCAACGATTTTCTAGTGCTCCCTAAATTTGGGTTCTTGATTATTAACATCTCTTTTATAATGCCTTTCAAAGATAATTCCTTTATTCATTAGTTTTGCCATCTATGTTTCCGAATTTAAGTAAATTATAATTTTTCTTCCGAATTATTATAAAAACCTCCGTTTAAATTTAATTGGTGGTAAATTTTCTTTAAACAAATTTACATAAATGATATTGACAATATTTTTATATCACTGAATAAGTTCAACCAAATAATGTTTTATAAATATTTTTCCCAAAGAAAGCCTTTTAGGACTATAATTGATAAACTCCTTTATTCAAAAAGCAGCCCCCAGAAAGTGGACCTTGAAAGCCCTTAATGGTTTCGTAAAAACGAGATTGACTTTATCATGACAAAACGCCAAATTTTTCAATGATGTCTCTTTTTTTCAAGGTTTTAAAACCGGCGGCGATCACCGACTGGTAAAGGGCCATTGAATCTTAAAGTTAGGCTAGAAAGATCTCGTCTGGTAAAGTCTCCTTCCTCCTGTTCCTTGCCCATTAAAAAATGCCAATGGAACTTAGCAAAGCCCAGACCCTAACCGTGCAACGTGGACGATAAAACACTAAGCTGTGGAAAATTTTTTGCTGGGTTCGGTTTTTAAAACAACCGCAGAAAACCGGACCAATACTTTAACCTTCTAGATACAAGAAAGATGTGGCTACAGTTTATTCAGGTAAGAACATTACAACAGCAATAGGAAGATCTTCGTAATAAGGCTTGGCTGGCCTTTTAATTTTAAAGAAGAATAGAACGGAACCAAGGTTCAAAGTCCTCGCCAAGAGGTCTGTCTATCGGGAAAGCCCCAACCAAATTGAAGACCGATGGGGCTGTCATCTCCAATAGGCCGGATGTTTTGGGTAAGACGAGGGTTTCTGGGACGGTTGTTTTTTTTTTTTATCGCTTACGCCGGGACGACCGTCGGGCCACCTGATGGGAAGTGGTCCCGCAACACCCTATAGACCATGGGTTTGCCGGCCGCCTACCGTAAGGACACAGGGTTAAGTCTTGTTTACCCAGTAAATACCGCTGGGCTCGGTGCCCTTTCAAACCGGGAAAACGCAGCAGTGTTTTCACACTCTGTTGCGGCGAAATAGGCCCGGTTGGTTTCCACCCAGATGGTCTCCTGTAAACGGGGGATACCACCCGGCACATCGTTCGGAACGCCTTTGGTTGGACAACCTAAGAGCAAAGGCTCACATGGCCCTCCGGGTAATTCGGTTGTCATCCGGGCCCTAATCGAATGGTTCGACCCTTAAGAACGGCAAAACGGCCTGGTGAGGGACGGAATTACAGCAGGCTTCTGGCGGGAGGGAACCGGTGGAGTCCAGAGGCTTTTTGTCGTCCACGGGTTGGTATTACGCCAGAAGGCTTGGGAGAAGCTGATTGCTGTTTTGAAAGGCGATAAGAACCTCGAAAAACTATAGACCGATTTTTTCTGGTCCTTTTTAGGTTCTGTTCTCGGAGTCCTCTGAAATCGTCTCCTTGACCACTTCCCTCCGGTAATTCCCTCAATGTCCCAAAAAACTAAGGTCTTCAAACCAGTGATGACGAATGGCACTGGATTTTCCTTCATTGCTGGCTGTTGGGAAGCTCCAAGTCATTCAGGAGCTTGGGCCAGAATGCTCCTTTTCTCTGCGTGATAAAGGTGCGTAATACAGACATCCAGCCAGAACTACGGTGGCGGCTAAGGGTGGCAGACGCAAAGTTAGCAAAAAAGTGGCAATTGGTCGGGCCTTTTAACCGTAGAGCCCAAAAACTGAATGGGGAAAAAGGGTTTCTCAGTCGGCCTGTACCGGCTTGCAGTATGGGCAACCCCACCAGATGGGTGATGACCCGCGGTGCGGGAAGTCGGGTGGGTGGACAGGATTGGGCCGTCCGGCGGGCTCCTTGGGAGGCCATGACAGTGGACTTTCCAACGCTAAATATGATGATGATGATGACAGCCTATATAAGTTGCCTACCTTTTTTGCCGGGTAATTAATTAAAGACTGCGGGACCGCTACATAATTTTCTAGCTGGTCGGAAAATGGGATCGCGATCAACGAATGGGAATATGATGGTTGTAAAGAAAGGAGTTCCTTTGTCTGCTCCCTACATTTGAACTATTACCTCCTACGTTTAAGCTTTAATTTCTTGGTATTTTAATATTAGGCGTAACACCATTAAAAACCAACCTTAAAAATTTATATTAAATTTTAAAAACTAAATCTTTTTTATAAAGATATTTCATCAATGTTTTTCAGGCATGACAGGAATATTTCTTTTGATGCTTTTCAAAAAAATCGAAGAAAATAGTAAATTTTGAGATTAAAATAAGGGATATTAAAGCCTTTAAGAACTTTTCTTTTTGTTTTAATTTTTTAATTTAAATAAAATTTATACTAAAAAGTAAACCCACCTTGTAACGTTTGAAACCTTAAAATTTATCTTTAAACTTTCCTCCTTTGGTTCATAAGATGGTGACGGTAAAAGATCCGGAGGCCCAATCAAACTTTTTGCCCAAATATAAGGCAAACCTTAATGCCAGGTTTAAAATGGCGAAAAAAGGATGAAGAATCGTTTGGGTTTTGTGGCTCGGAATCAAATTTCCATTGCCAAAAATAAAATTTAACTTTATTAAAAATTTCAAAATTTTTATCCAAAAAGTTTATTTAAATAATCTTTAAATTCAAGTAAATTTATAAAATTTAAAAACCTTTTAAAATACCTTTTATAAAACAAATTTTAAAAAACAAAAATTTATACTTTTCAAAATTTAACAAAACTTTGGGTAAATCTTTGACCCGGATTAAAATTTACATTTTAATTTAAATTAAAAGAACATTTGTTTTTAATGTTATTATTTTAAACTTTTTAAAATATTTATTAAACAAGGTTTTGTTAAAAAGTTTAAATTTGAAACAATTTTTAGGAGGAAAGAAAAATCCTGAAATAATAAATTAAACTTTGGGTTGGATTGGAAAAATTTACATTTAAAAAATTCCCGAAAAAGGGAAACAATAATATTTCCTAAACCTTTTAATCGTTTTAATTTCAAAAAGGTTTTAAATACAATTTTATGTAGGATAAAGCTTTTTTTGCCCTTTAAATTAAAATACAATAATTTTAAAAATAAAGGAATAAAAATTTAATTTTACAAATTTTTCAAAATAACAATTTTGTGTTGCCTTGGGATAAATTTACATTTAAAAAAGTCTTTAGGCGTTTAAAAAGGTTTTGAACCTTAATAACTTTGCTAAATTTCTTTTTACATTTACTAACCAAATTAATTGCTGATAATTTGGAAATTTTTTATGAATTAAATTTGTTAAACAACAAATTGTTTTTTGGTTCCTTTTCAAATTACAATTTTGGAAAATTTTAAAACCCAATATAATTTTAAACACCAAATTTTAATTTTTAAAGTTAATTTTTTTTTTAATTTTCAAATTATAAATTACCAAAATTGCTCCTGAGGAAAATTTTCACGGATTTAAGACTTTCTTCAAATTGATTTCCTTTAAAAATTTTCTAAACCTTTCGGGGATTTATCATTATTTCTTTAAAAATTCTTATTTTTTTGGGGGTAAATTAAATTTATTTGTTAATTTTAAATTAATGTTTTTTAAGAAAAATTAAAAAATTTTATTTCCAAAAAATTTTCCGCCTTCTTTTTTAGGTTCTTAATTTTTGATACTTTTAATTGTGGTGAAAATTTATTTTAAACCCTTTATAAAAATTATAATAATTTTTGATAAATTAATAATTATAATTATTTTTTTAAAACCAAATAAAACCGTTTTTGTTGGTTAATTATTAATTTAAATTTTGGCACCTTATTAAATTTTCAAAATTGAAAATGAATT
The DNA here is from genome assembly GCA_029286875.1 of Lamproptera curius. NCBI lineage: Eukaryota > Metazoa > Arthropoda > Insecta > Lepidoptera > Papilionidae > Lamproptera > Lamproptera curius. The sequence continues at coordinate 137,620 of JAGSMT010000273.1, read as the reverse complement.
AAAATTGAATATTACTTTTTTACTTCCTTAATTCTAATTTTAAACCCTTTTAATTAAAAACCTTTTATAAAAAAAGCTTTACATTAAAAATAAAATAAACTAAAGTAAAAATAAAAAAAATTTAAAACTTTTGGTTTGGCTAATAATTTTAAATTTGTTTTGGGCCAAAAATAACATTAAATTTAATTTAATGGTTAACCCAATTATAAATTACAACCATCCGGGCACATTTTTTCACGAGATTGAACAGCATCGTTTAAATATTTTTATGGGTCCCAGAGGTTTTAAAGTGTCCAATCGTGTCAAATTAAACAATACAACCCTTTTTACTTTTTAAATTTGCCTTTAAGTTCATAATATTGGTTTGAGTAAAGGCCTTATATAATTTGGACCTAACCACTCCATCCTTTTCACTCTTAATTGCCTCATTCCTTTTAGCCAATTAAAAATCTTGGGTCCCATCTCGCTCAAATGTCCTGCATTGCCAGTACTTTAAAACTTTTCTGCCTGCTCAGTTGAAAGTTTGCTTGCAAACCAATCTTCCCATCGCTGGTGACGGCATTTTTTGACCTTTCAGTATCCTAACTTAAAATTCCCACTTTCCTTATACCTTCCCCAACTTCGGGGTTACCATCCACCCACCCTTTTTGAGCTCTGCCACTTTTACTTCCCAACAACAAAAATAAATCTCTTATTTTCAATTCCATATGAATTCCCAAAAAAGATCTTCATTCAGAATAATCTCCCCTTCCCCTTTTACCGTTTTACCCGGCCTCCTCTTTCTTTATCCCTCCTTCCATTATAAATTCGCTGCCTTTCCAAATCCGGAAACCATATTTTTTATGAATTATGAATTATTGTAGTTGTTTTTTTGTTTTTGTTTTTCAAATTTGTTTTTTCCAATATCTCTTTCTTACCCTACCACCAAACTTTCCCCTCTAGGTTGACTGGTAGAAAATTTTATGCTAAATGCCTTTTGTACTTTTTTATGAAGAAATAATAAAACAAAAAAGTTTGGGTGATTAGAATAATATTAGAAAGGAATCATTCCGGAAACATCAGGTTAACGATGAAACGTTTTATTTTCTAGATGGTAATCAGACAAGCTCACGCTCTACTTTGTTAAAAAACTGTGCAGATATTTATTTTCATACGGGGTCCGACGTATATTATACTCATATTATTTCGTCAAGATCCATTTAAACGATTTTCTGCGTTTAATTATATTTTAATATTTTCAGACCTTTATTAAAATAATCAGATGAATACCGCTTTATTGTTTCCGTTTTTGTGTGACCACCGACTTAGATAACTGTTTGGCACTTATTAAAAAACTAATATTTACATTTTATTTTATAAAAAAATAAACATAAAAAGGATGAAAAACTATAATGTTGTTTAAAAAATACAAAAAAAGTTTAATTAAAATCATAAACGATGTACATTGTAGAAAGAATTTATCTTTGGTTATATTACAATTTATTAAACAAACTTTTTGTTGTTTCACATTTTTAATAATATCAAACCATTTAATTAAAGAGATGTTTCAAAACAACATTTTAAATTTTAATACAAATTTCTTGCCTTTTGCTTAAACCCTTTGTGGTAAACTTCTCAACTTCCATGTAACCCAAAATTATCCTCCTTCCCTACAAAGCTAAACAGATTTTTTTTTAAAACACGTGTTTAACGTATTGTATAATATATTGCGTAAACTTAACATTCTAAGTAGCTAAACTTAAAAATTTTGTTAATAAACGATATCTGATTATTTAAAGCTTTTGTTAAACCTTTAGCAATCACTTTTTACTAACAAATTGCAAAATCGAACAGACGTGTTTTTCCGTTTTTTAATTCTTTTTGGATTTCTTGTTGCCATTATCAGCCTTTGTCAATCCACGATGGACATAGGCCTCCCCTTATACCCTATCCATCAGGGGTTTTGGACCGTATCCCAACACGCTGGTCAATGGGGTTGGTGGTGATGCTTTTTCATCCCATCCGACGCATCATCACCCTTTCAGATAATTGGGTGATCGGCCCCAAATTGCCAATCCTTGGAAAAAAAATGAAAATTTTTAGTCACGAGGATTCAAACGACCTCCAGTTTAAAGAACCCTAAACGGCGGGGGAAGTTGGCCAGACAAATTTTCTATTTTTTTAACCATATCGAAATACTTTTCAATAAAAGACCTCACTAAAACCACCGTTCCACCAAAGTTGATCCTGAGGCTTTGAGATAATAAGACATTGAAGATTAAAATTGTTGAGTTTTACCATGGTCCCACCCATAGTTAATAAATTAAAATTTTTGTTTTAAACAACTGGGTGTAAAAATTAAGTTCTTTTACATAGGGTCAAGTACAGATTAAAAAATTCTTTACAATCAAGATTCGCCACACGAACGGACCATGACATCTTGGTCTCAAGACCAAACCTTGGGAAGTGTGAAACGGTATTTAAAATGTACAATAAAAAGGAAAAAATCAATAAAAGTCCCTTTAATTTATAATCTGTATCTTAAACAAAATATATAATTTATCTGAAGTAACCAAAATATGTGATTGAATATTTCGAGTTATTTTTAAAAAATCATAAACAAAACTACGGCGACCGAATCAAAATCCTCGATATTACACTAAATATAATTTTTTTCAACTTTTTATCAAACTTTATCATAGTAAAAACTATATGGAAATAGAAGTTTTGTCCGACACTATTCTTATCTCCTTTTAACTCACTAAGTAATATCCTATTTTTTGCCAACCAATAAAGAAAGAATCAGACTTTACCTAAAATAATTTACAAAAGTGATTTGAAGGCTTATAAATAAAACTGTGCATATCTTCTTAGGGAAAAGGAATGAGTATAAAAAAGATAAAAGGTTTTGGTTGTTTAGGAAGCAACCACAACTTTACGTATTTTTTTAAAATTAACGAAATGTATGAAAGTTTTATCATCATCATTGGCCCAAAGTTAGTCCAGTTCCGGACAAACATAAACTCCCTCCTTCACAAAAACAAGTGGTTTGTTGTTTTTATTGATACCTACCTATATTTTTAAGTTTCTTGAATCACCGGAAAGAACTTTAAAACATGTTTGCAAGTTTAACATCTTATTTGCAAATATTTAGTTATTTTCGTGACTCCGTTTATTGTGTTTTTCCCATTTAAGTCAAATATAAATTATTAAAAGTATTTGTTTTCTTTTGAAATAAAACCAGTTTATTTTCTATTTTCGTCTTATACTTATTTTTTAAAAGTTATCTTTTCCTTTTTTTTAAGGTTTTATATTAAAACAGAAATATGTTTTATTTTTAACATATTTAGGCTTTAAACCGTATATCAAGATGCTGACATTAACTTAAATGTGGATAAAATAAAGATACATGAAATTTCATCAATATGTCTGTTACATTTTCCATATGTTCCATAGTTTTGTATATTTTAACATCTCTCATTGTAGTAATCACTAATCATAAAAAAATCCACTTCATCATTTCACAGTCATTTAAATATATGGCAGACACGAAAGACTCTGAGGTCAAAATAATTTATAAAATAGACTCACTAGTAGCAAAGCAACAAGGTAACAAATATACTGGTATTAAAATTGATTAATATCACTTCTATTTTTTCGTCTATTTTTGGATCTGCCTTCTGGCCAAAACGTTCTTTACAACCGGATCCGACAAAAATTCCATTACGAAGCACGGATTATTTCTTTTGTAGAAACTTTTGTTATATAATCATAAAAACATAACAAAATTTTGATTAGTGTAAACTACACACCAATCAAAACTCACAAATAAATTATTCGTCAGTGAATTGTTTTAATTATTAATTGATTAATGGTTGACGACAGCACAAACACTTTTGTTGAACAAGAGAAAGTACTGTGTTATGAAGAATAAAATATAAGTTCAGTACCTTGACCACTTTATAATACACGGTGTTTTCCAAGCTGCGCTTTTTTGATGAATTGTAAATAATCCGTGAGGAAACACATTTTCCGACAGCTCAGAAATTAATTTTTAATGTTTGCTTTGCTGTATCAGAAATTTTATTGAATGCTTAATGTTATTTTCGTTTTATATATCTTTAAGTTACTATTTTGTTGAAAAATGTAATACAAGAACAAACATGTAAATTACATAGTGTATTATCTTATATAAAATTTTATATGATGTATGGAGCTTTAAAAAATAAGTTTACAAATATATAAATTTTGTACAATTTAGCATCTTATTTTTTTAGTAAATTTTAACCTGTTGTAAAATAAAAATATACCTAAAATAGGCTGGTACAAATTACATTTAACGATGTACTGGTACTATGGAAAGTGCTATGATGTTAGTTCTTTTGTTGGATAACATTCGCTATGAATTAATTCGCCAAAGAAATGAAGTCGACGACATAGTGCAAAGGATTAGCTCGCTGAAGTGGCAGTGGGCTTGGTCATGTGGGTAAAAGAACCAATTTTCGATGTGGCAATAAGATTATGCAGTGTTGGCCGTTTTTGGTAAGACGGAGCGCTGGTCGACCACCGACTGGTGGGATACCGACTTCTTTACTGTAGGTGGTTCAAGTATGTAGCGAGTAGTAAGGGATTCACCGGCTTAAAATAGGCATGTTCAAATTCAATATCATATATTCTTGGTTGAACTTAGGCTCTGTTGAGCTCTTATGAGTGTCAATGTCGACGTTCACGGTTCGAAAGTTGTGACCTGCACAGTTGACAGCCAAAGCCAGATGGTGATGATGACAATGTTCTTCATATTAAAGGGTTGTATCAGAGAACAATTTTAATATATACGGTTCAATAAATATATTTATATTATTTCTAAACAGTTACACATATTTTTGTCTACAGTTAAAGAATGTGAAACTGATTGTGAATGAGTCAAAACAATATAATTAAACATTTAATTATATTGTTACAACTCATCACAATCACCCACCAGCAAATATCCAATCAGAGAATATAAAATCGAAGATTATATTAATGAGTATAAATTTTATGACGAAAAAATTGTTTCCTTTACTTCAATGATACATCTTCCAAGTTAAACAGAAAGTGAAATTCTGTCAGTACAATGTGTAAATTAACGTAAAGTTTAAAGTAATCTAAAATAACGCCTCCGAAGCCTAGTGGTATAGGCGTGTGGCTTAAAACTGAGGTCGTGGTTCGAATCCTGGGGACAAATTTCATTGTTGTTTCCTAGTTGGTTAGGGTAATTTAGCCGATCACCCTATTGTCTGTTTAGTCTCCAAAGATTGTATAGATTAAATATTTTTTTACTACAGGCTACGGAGGCAGTTGCCTCTAGGCTACGGAGGCAGTTGAATGTCTGATTAAGAAGAGAAATAAGACGTCACGTCGACATGCCAAGAGAGAAATAAAAAAAATATTGCGTATATACTTACACACACACTACTGCCTCGTAGCAGTGGTATGGGCATGTGACTTTGGAAACTGGAGGTCGTGGTTGAATCCTGCGTAACTCAACAAATTTTCATTGTTGTTTCCAAGTTGATTAGGGCAATTTGGGCCGATCAACCAATTGTCTGAAAAGTAAGATGATCCATGCGTCGGATGGGCATGTAAAAGTCGGTCCACCCACCAACACTGCATTGACCAGAGTGGTGGGATACGTCCAAAACCCTCTAATGGATAAGGTGTATTAGGGAGGCCTATATGTCTAGCAGTGGACTATCACAGGCTGATGATGATTAAAGTAATCAGTAAAAATTTGATGTATGTTATCAAAAAAGTTGTACGTAAAAATATGTTACAATGTACGTACTGTAATGTTTTGTTAGTTATTGTTAATTTTTATATTTGGTTTCTTTTAAAGGTTTTAACTATATTTTAGTAGTAATTTAACAGTTTAATTCTTATGATATTGGTACCTTGTAGCCTAAACTAGAAGTCAATAACTTAAAGAAAACTGTGTAGTATGTACTTCTTTAATTAAAATAGATATAAACATACTATCTATTTTAATATTCGAAAATAATTATTTCAATTGATGGATTAAATTATCGTTAATTATAATTACGTAATTTGAAATAAATTTAGACGCATATTTTGACCAACATCTTTTGTTTTGGACATTACGGTCCAAAAGCCCCCTAATAGAGACCACGCGGGTCCAATGGGGATAGGTGGGTGAACCGAATTTTTACATGACCATCCAACGCATTACGCTTTTCAGAAAATATAATGATCGGCCTAAATTGTTCTAACCAACAAGGAATCAACCTTGAAAATTTGTTGAGTCCCCGCAGGATTCGAACCCACGACCTCCGGTTTCACGCCCTCACCACTACGAACGCAGCAAAATAATGAAAAAATTTAACGCACTAAAATAATAACTCAAAAACAAAACATACAGTGTGCAGTGAGCCTTCGGATCGACCGGACAAGCCTGCTCGATCCTCTCTGCTACCCTGCCGTACCGCCACTTGGCCTCCGTGTGGCCACGCTCCCGCCGACGCCGTCAAGTGGCCAGAAGAGAGAAGACGCCGAGTTGCACAAGTTTAATAGTGTTGTGCTAGTGTAGTGCCTGTGTGTGCCGGAGCAACAGTGTTGACGCGTTCGGCGTACGCGCCTGAGTAGTAGATAGCTGCAGCCGTTCGGTGAGTCTGTTCGTTTTTCCCATTTCTGTTACAGGTTTCTGTTGAGATGAGGGACCAATATACTTCTAGATTTTTAGGCCACGTACACCGCGAACGAGTTTATTAACACGCACACCACCAGCGTGGTAAATTAGAGCCATATATGTCGTTGCTGCACTAGGCGGCGTAGGTGCACACCTAGTGCTCCTAAAGCGCTAGAATTTTTCACGTACGTTAGGTTTACACCTCCCTGCTCACTGGGCGGGAGGTAGGCACACAACCCCATAAATTAATCTTACTCAAAGCGCGAATCAGTCACCCTATGACCTAGGGTCTCGATTTCGAGAACTCCAAAATCGTCCGCCGGCGGACACAGTACGCGCGATCCGCGAAGCCCTCACCGCGCAAGGGGGGCAAATCGTATACAAGCGCACACCATGCTCGACGAGAGCAACCACACCCGCGTCGGAGAAGTGTCCCACCATCCACTCGGACACCCTTTCCCCGCTTACCTCACCCCACCAATCGGACTCCGAAATGGAGCTCGACAACTCCCGCCCGGTCACGGAGGACGAAGCGAGGAGGGTTCCTGCCTGCGTCGCGCAGAAGAAGCGCAAGAGCAGGGCCTCCTGCTACCTCACCTACTCCCGCCATAAAGTAAGGCGCCAAAGAATCGGGATATATTATCGACCCCTAGGCCATCTTCATCGGCCACAGAGCCAACCCAAGCCGCCTCACGGCAAACCACTCTAGCCGCCTCACAAAATCGGCCTTACCAAGGCAAACCGCTGCTTCAAAGCAAACACCTGCTGCTTCACAGCAGTCAGCAACCAATCATCTACCAATATCGCTGTAACGTAATGCCTTTTCATATTAATAGAGTGGCACGAAATCATTGCAGTTACTGCTGGTCAAAGGCCTAAAAAGCACGTCTTTGAGCACGGTCCTCGGCCACTCTCGTCCAGTTCTTGCCAACTGCCTTGCAAATATCATTAAATAATTTAATGCATTTAAACAAAATACTTAGTATTTCTCAATAAATTAACTGTTTTAAATTATCACAAGTGACAAAATATTTATTTTAATAAAATCATGAGGCACGATTACTTTTTTTCCGTGTTTTATTGACTGCTGTATAACTCGTGAATAAATTATTTGATTTTACTATTAACTTGATATAATTTTTATTATTATTATTTAAACAGAATATATACTTATAATGCCTTAATATTTTATGTGAGCCGAATGTATCTCCACCATTATTAACATTAATAACTTTACATTTTTGTGTAATAAAACTATGTTATGTTATGTAGCAATAGTACCACTAGTAAGTATATTTTTGAAGATACTAGAACTTTCGAGAAATATTAAATAGCAGGCAAATATAATTAGAAGTTAAATCCAAAAGAAAATGATAATAGCTTGCTAGAAAAATAATTTGATTTAATTTTTATAACTTATACATATTTCCATATATAAGTTAGCTATCCATAAAACAGTTATAGCGTTTATGTTTTTATTATAAGAAACTTTTATTTTAAAACTTTGGAAAAGCTGCAAACAGTGGTACCCTATATAAAGCTTCTATGGTCGCTTTCAAGCAATAAATTGCATAGGAGAAGCCCCAGCTATCGTAATTAATATCCTTTGTGCTAGAAACCTCACTAACCGACCTCTATTAATGCGAGTTATACAGTTATAAATTATATTGCAGCGATATTCACTTTACTTTTTACATTTTGATGATAAATTAATATTACGTCCGAAGCTTCGTGTTATATTTTAAAGTGTTGGAATGATTTTTGGCTTGAGAAATGTAGCATGATAACATTTTAATGACCAATGTAATTTTATAACCGGTTCTATTTCGTTTAATAGAAAGCAATGAAAACTGTTTAAATATGTAGTATCATCTCTCAACTCTATCAGCCTGTAATAGTCCACTGTTGGACATAGGCCTCCCCTAATATACCCTATCCATCAGGGGTTTTGGACCGTATCCCAACACGCTGGTCCAATGGGTTGGTGGGTGGACCGACTTTTACATGCCCATCCGACGCATCATCTTACTTTTCAGACAATTGGGTGATCAATTGTCCTTAATCAACTTGAACAAAATGAAAATTTGTTGAGTCACCGCAGGATTCAACCCACGACCTCCAGTTTCCAAAGTACATGCCCATACCACTAATACGGGGAGTAGTGGTGTGTGTAAGATATACGCAATATTTTTTTTATTTTCAGGCATGTCGACGTGACGTCTTTATTTCTCTTCTTAATCAGACATTCAACTGCCTCCGAGCCTAGTGCAACTGCCTCCGTAGCCTAGTAGTAAAAAAATATTTATAATACTATCTTTGGTGACAAACTAGAAATTATAGATAAGCGATAAGAATGGCTTGGAAATTAAAAAATATCAAAAAAAAAATTACGAATCTAAGAGTGATCTTGTAAATTTATGTTAATGATTGGTCATTGGTGGGTACTTGAACAGATTTGCAGTCATCCGATACGTGATATTTTTCGATACAACAACAATAAAACAAAGGAATTACTGTTATTGTTGAATTTAACTCTGTTGTACTAAAATAAACTTTTTGGAATCGCTCAAAAGTTTAATAAAACAAAGCGAAAGACAAATTGAATTCAACTCATCTCCAGTTTTTGACACTCCGACCCCAATCTATACAACGGAAAGCTTAACGCAAAACAAAAAAAACTATTGTACCTAGCCGAGACTTCCTAAAATACAACTTTTCATATTGTAGGTCGGTTGAAGGCAAGATTTATTTAAAAAATCTGATAGGGATGAGGATGAGGAACAAAGACAGCAGCAGATAATGAAGAAGACCTTATGAAGCTACATCGCAAAAAATGACTAGTAGCAAAATGTCTCTGATTTTGTAAAGGCTTTACTATTTACACTTACTATATTTTTATTTTTATAACTTTTCTTTATTATGTTTATTCTGTATTGTATTCAATTATTTTTATTTTTAACAACTGTGCTTATACTTGATGTATACACAATTCATTAGCAAAACAGTATAAATTTTATAAAACATACACACACGTGTACATAAATACTGAATTTCATCCTACTATCATGATATTTTTATGTTACTTAATTCCGATACTTAGCTTTTAAGTCAAATTAAAGTCAAAATCTTATTCAATATGGAAGCATTACACTTTCTTATTGATTGTCAAATAATCTACCACCAGTTCAAATGGAAGCCTCTGACCTGAAGAAGAACCGGCGTAAGAAATTAGCGGACTTTTTTCCTTTTTCTTTAATAAATTTTACAAAATTTTTACATAATCCTTAAATTTTACTACTTTGAAATAGCCTGGAGCGAACAGTTCATTACCAAGATGAGTTATCTATTAAGTAGTCATTACAACAATAATATCCTTTAACACACAAAAGTTCCTTTAACTTTTTAATTTATTTCAGATAAAAGCTGAACTTTTCTGGTATTTTTATTGTGAAGAGTATACATTGTCCCATGAAAGATTTCATTGTTCTTCGACTAATTTTCTAAAGAACATAATTATGCTTAACTCGTATTTATATTATGTTGCCAATGTTTTTACAAAATCATTTTTATTTTATGAACATACATAAATTTTCAAATATGTATTGAAAAAAAAGTCATTAAATTGATTTCTTAAACATTTTTCTCAGTTCGTTTCTTGAGGCCCAGGTTATAGACTCTCGAATTGCTCTTATTTGAATTATGAAAAAAATATTAATATCATCAGCGTTTCCCCACAGTAGAATGCCATAAGGCATTATACTGTGAAAATAACTGAAATATACTAAACGGGCTATCTAAATCGGTTATCCAGGCGTCGGATGGGCATGAAAAGTCGGTCCACTCCAGCCAACCGATGGACCAGCGTGGTGGGATCGGTCCAAAACCCCTAATGGATAGGCGTGTAATAAAGGAGGCCTATGTCCAGCAGTGGACTATCAAAGGCTGATGATGATGATGATGAAATATTATGATACATTTTCTCCTCTGTGTCAAGGACATTATTTTAATAAATTTGTCTTATAATAAATAGACATAATATAGACACCGGAAGGAAAAATGCAACAGCGAATTTCAATTAAGTTTATTATTTTTGCACTGATTTTAATGCAATATTTTAATTTTGATGTGAAACTTCAGTGTCTATAATTTGTCAATATTTACGGTTTGTTGTAGTTGGTGCAGTTTAGCGTGCCTCCGCTTTTTAATACCGCCTTAAACCCTCAAATAAGAATAGTAGTTATTTGATTTGGTACTGTTTTAAGTAATATTAATTGCAACAATCGATTGAATGTTATGCTCAATGTACATCATAAAGACATTACAAATATTTCTTCATGCAGTTTTTAAAACATTTCACAATTTTTTATGTTTGAACCATTTCCTCATTATCGGAACAAGACAAGTTATGTTAGAAAGTAAGTAAAAGGATTAAATAAATTAATAAAGCAGTTGGCAACAAAATAATCTACTAAATTTATTACTAGCAAAGAAACAATGTACAGGTACATCTATGAAATGAAACAGTAGCAAGGCAAATTATCTCCAAATCAGACTGAAGCGTAACCCTTGAGCAATCTACTGAAAGTAATCTTATAATTTCAAATAGGATATTAAAATGTAAAGATATATTCGGTTATTTTGAAGATTGAGTACTTTTTATTACATTCAATTGGCTTATATTAATGACTAGATTTGTTGTCGCGACCTCGTACTTTTACCATTAGAAATCATTTATTTTTATGTATAATTTGCGGTTCTTCTTCAATTAAGTTCACAATCGTGTCAAATTTGAAAATATAGTTCAATTCAAATATAACTTTTAAGCTGTTAACAAACTATGACTAGTATTTTAAAGATAATTTTGTTTCCTATAGTGATATAAACTACATCGTAATTGTATTGAAAAGATGTTTGATTGAAGCATGTTTTATTGATGTTCATACTTTTTCTATTTTCTGTTAATCAAACAGTGCTTGTCTATAAGTTGATTCTTATTTTATTTATGAGTAGCTTTAATTCTCGATAAGCGGATTCTTCTTAGGCCTGATACGTCTAATTCGAGTTGCGAGTTGCGTTTGACAATCTGTAAGTAAATTTTCAATTAAAGCGCAGAGGTATCGTTTAAATCTTCATAGTCTTTCGGATATCACAAGAATATTTAAATGACCATTAACAGGAACAGTTGCAAATGCATTATGGTTAATACAGGAGCCTGGTTTGCTGGGAAAACAGACCAGACTGGTTGTGGATGACCATAGGAAGCGATTTTTAGCATATCACATTAACGAAAGAATACGGGCGCTAACTTAACTATAATCTACAACTAAGTCACATATTTTATCGTCAATTTTGCGTCATATTCGAACACTAGTACACTTATACTAATGTGCTGATGCAATTTCTAATTAACATAAACTACAACATTTATTTGACATACATCATTTTACCGCTCACACTATTTGGATTTGATATTGCTTAAGAGAAATAATTTGACTACGGATATCTTTTTATATTGAGTTTTTATTATACATTACCATATTATTTTTTATCTTCTGCTGTCAATTAAATATCTCTTTTATACCATTTGAAAAACTATTGAAAGATATATATAAAGAATATTTTGTTAGATATATTTATATGTTTGGTAATAAAAAAATATTCACATCCAAATCAACCTGACCTCTTGAGGCTACCCCACAAACTATTCCCGTTAAAACATACGGAAACAGGCGTTAATTAACAACGGCTGTTATAATTACAATGCTTTATCCATATCATTTATTTTAATTTATGAGCCCAATACTTAAATAACTTAGGTCAATGTCTCCGTTGATTAATAAATTAATTACTTATTTTTCAGCTGGAAAGACGTCATGTAAAAAATATTTTATAATTAACAAAAAGAAAATACTATTGCCTATTACAAAATTGAGTCATACGCAAACGACTATAATCTCTTATTGTTTGTTTCTTATAAAATATTGTTTTATAAAGATTTTAATGAAATGTAGTGCCTGCTAAACAATTTGATGGTACCAGTTTGCAAACGCACCTACTTTGAGATTTGTCTATTTTACACTTTGTCAATCGCTCATAACCTATTCCTTTACCTGCTGGGGTTTCGCCTCAAAAACTAACATGTACGTTGCGGAAAGAGCACAAAGATCTGTAATCAAACTGATGCTTAACAAGCCCTCTAGATATCCGACGACACTAATTTACAAAGAAAGTAACCTTTTAAGTCTGCGACAACTTTTATACTAAGAACCATTCTAAAGGTACACCGCTCTGTAATAAACTCCTACAGCAGTGAGGATATTGCTAGTCTTCACAATTTTACACTCCCTCTACCCAAAACTAAAACACTTTTCGCGAGACGGTTTAGCCCTTTTATAGATAGTTTTGTTTATAACAAAGTAATGAGCTGTTGCGAAATAACTCGTTGTTCACTAAAAGATACGAAAGATATGCATGTATTTATGTGCACATATTCATGACTGCTGTAACAGTTTTGTTTTTTGCCAACTATCAGATATTTACTTACGTATGTTTTATATTTATTTTTTTGTAAATTAAGATTGCTTTTATTTAACATACTGGATGATCAACTGATGAAAATTTGTACTCTGAATGACATCGTAACAGCCACCAGTACAGGCCTTGCCTGTGTGGTGCCATCGAAAATTGTAATTGTTACCTCGTTCTAGTAAATAAATGCTTTTACTTTTACTTTTTACCTTAATTTCCAAAAAAGAACATCTGTTATAATTGACTTTTAATTTATTATCCGTAATAATAAAGAAAAGTGGACATGGACCTCCCCGGTTTTTTTTAGATTTTGATATTTCTTTTTAAATAAAAAGAAGGCTTTGCATTGTAGCCTTTTGCAGCGGTTCTTTTTATTAAAGGTTGTCTGCAGTAATGATTTTAAATTTCGATTATTGAGCTTTCTGTTGATGAATGCAATAGGCATAAAAGTTATGATTAAGATAAGAATGAAAAAAACTCTTTGAACTAAAATTATAAGGACAAGGAATGATCATAAAAATAATTATCGGAAACTCTTTTAACTTCTATTATAAAGATAATAAATAAGCACATACTATTAGGTAAGTATCGAAACCTCTTTAAACTTAGATTATGATTTAAAAAGTGTTGTCAGTATAGACTTTAAAGTTTTCTTAAGTGATATTTTTATGTTATTGGTAAACATTAGAGTAATTTTGATAATTATCGAAGACCACGATACTATTGTTGCTTAAATCAAGATTGAATTGATTTGGTTTTTTGGCTTTCGGAAATTGTTATTTATAAAACTTTTATTGTCGAATGTAAATCGATTGCCAGACGACAGTTACGTGGCCAAATGAAGTGTTATTATTGAATCGCAATAATGATATATTATAGAAGTATATCAAATAAAATGGTATCGATAGCAAGTAACATTAAAACGAGAATAAAATGTAAAGTCGATAAAATAACTCGTTGTTCACTAAAAGATACGAAAGATATGCATGTATTTATGTGCACATATTCATAACTCTGTAACAGTTTTTGTTTTATTAGCCAACTATCAGATATTTACTTTACGTATGTTTTATATTTTATTTTTGTAAATTAAGATTGGCCTTTTATTAATATACTGCGATGATCAACTGATGAAAATTTGTCTGAATGACATCGTAACGGCTCACCACAGTACAGAGCCTTGCCTAGTGTGGTGCCATCAGAAATATTGTTACCTCGTTCTAGTAAATAAATGCTTTTACTTTACTACTTTTTACCTTAATGGTTCCAAAAAAGAACATCTGTTATAATTGACTTTAATTTATTATCCGTAATAATAAAGAAAAGTGGACATGGACCTCCCCGGGTTTTTTTTAGATTTGTTGATATTTCTTTTTAAATAAAAAGAAGCCTTTGTTACTTAAAAAAATAAAAAAAAATGTTATGAAGAATATTCTAAATAGGAGCCTGTTTAGCCAAAAAAATCTGTCCTTATTATAATTTTAGAATACTTACTTTTTTATAATACTTTACAAGTTTCTAAATCATTTGGCCAGCACTGGACTGACACAGGTTGATGATGATAATGATGATGATTATGACGATAAAAAAGTTTAATATCTATTAGTTTCCGCTATTTGAACGCTTAAATTATATTAAAATGTGTTGGCAGGCATTGTAGCCTTTTGCAGCGGTTCTTTTTTTATTAAAGTTTGTCTGCGTAATGGTATTTTAAATTTCGATTATTGAGCTTTCTGTTGATGAATGCAATAGGCATAAAAGTTATGATTAAATAAAATTACTTTAGATTTTATCGCGTTTATTTACATTTTTAATTCGACGTTTCGAACACTTTCCAGCGGCCGTGGTCACGGGGTAGACTGAGATGTCATGCGTCTTGTCACAGTGTTGAAGGGTTTCCAGATCTTAATTAATTTTTATTAATTATTTTTAATCTGTACCCGACCTGCAAAAGAACTGATTTTATCTTTTACAGCCAGCAGTGGTATTATGCTTGGGTTTAAATTTAATTTATTAATTATGGGATCCCAAGCAGGTGGTAAAACCAACCATCTTCTCATTGAATTTGGATGTTTTAATCTCAATAGCCTCACGGATCATCCTTGTAGGAATCGGTGTTCTTTAGCGAGGATTGTGGTCGATCAAATCTGATGTAATGGTTTGGGTGATTAACATTATGGTCACACACGCCGACTTGTTGGGTCTTCTATGTTTAATGTCAGCTATATGTGTTCGAAACGTCGGAATTAAAATGTAAAATAAACGCGATAAAATCCGTAAAGTAATTTTATTTAATAATGCTATAATATTCAGCAAGCAATAGAAATAATTATAAAAGTCATGATTAAGATAAGAATGAAAAACCTTTGAACTTAAATTATAAGGACAAGAATGATCATAAAAATAATTATCGGAAACTCTTTAAACTACTATTATAAAAGATAATAAATAAGCATACTATTAGGTAAGTATCGAAACCTCTTTAAACTTAGATTATGATTTAAAAAGTGTTGTCAGTATAGACTTTAAAGTTTTCTTAAGTGATATTTTTATGTTATTGGTAAACATTAGAGTAATTTTGATAATTATCGAAGACCACGATACTATTGTTGCTTAAATCAAGATTGAATTGATTTGGTTTTTTGGCTTTCGGAAATTGTTATTTATAAAACTTTTATTGTCGAATGTAAATCGATTGCCAGACGACAGTTACGTGGCCAAATGAAGTGTTATTATTGAATCGCAATAATGATATATTATAGAAGTATATCAAATAAAATGGTATCGATAGCAAGTAACATTAAAACGAGAATAAAATGTATAGTCGATATGCTGATAAATACATGGTAAATGCTTGCATAAATTTCTTTAAGAAACGTCCGATATGTGAATTATTTGTTAATATTTTGATATGAAATATTTCCGCTTTAAAAGTATGCGCACATCAAAGGTGTGTTTTTCATCTTTGCTTGATCAGGTGGGCTTATGGGATAAGCGTATAATACTGTTTGTAATAATCCTTTTCACAAGCTTATTATGGCTCAGGGGATAAATTAAGACTACAATGATAAATAATGTACGATTGAGGTTAATATGCAGAAATTTAGTGTAAACGATGTCACGTAGGTGTGATATAGTTAAATAATTTATAGTCTTGGTGACGTCTCAACTAGGTAATTCAAAATTTTAATGTTTAAAAAAAAACCACAGTTAAGTACGACTAAAGAGCATTAAAGACGATGAGACAGCTCGTAGCAATGTTTTAATAGCCCATTTGGAAATTCTCTCATTTTAGTTAACCTTCCCTTGCGGCTCGTTGGTCATACACAGGACATAGTTAAAAGTATAACATTTAAAAGCTTTAGTTATTGCACTCGACTGCATCCGCATGGTTATTTAAAAAAATAACAATGTTAGATTTTTGTATAGGAAGTTAACCTATGTTACTCCTAGTTACATCCATATCATCGGTCACAGCAAGATCGAACCAGCTATTCTAGAGATTAGCTACAAGAAACAGGCAGAAAAGACAAACAATCAGACAGACAAAATTAAAGAATTTTATACACAGATTTTTGGTCTTCAGAACTATTGAGCTTATTTAATGGTCAGTGACTATTTGATAAAAATCAAATCCCTTTAAGGAGGCTTGTCACTGGCATAACTATGCTAAAAGGTGTTTTATTTTAATAAATCTTTATAAGAAAATATGAAAGCATCACATGTATACAAATCGTCGTAAGAGACTATGCTATTTTACGATTTTTAATCGATGTAAAATGATAAAATAACACCAAAAACCACTACCTTTGGATACAGCATGTGATCGAGATTGGACCCTCATCGACAGTCCAATTGTCCCTTGGGACGTCAATTTCAGATATCAGCACATCTTTTCGGAAAATACGACAAAGGGGTAGTCTTTATGCTTAACATAATCAATATGAACTTTGTCAATACTGGACGCTGTAGTTTAATATTGTTAATATATATAAGCTTTTAAATGTAGTGTGAAACTAGCTTTTCGATGTTTTGTTGATAGTTCGTTTTTTATACAAATGAAAAAAAAATATACATATTTACCAATGGTGTCATGTATTAATGAGAGCTGATAATAATTATGCAGTTTTTAGTCTTAACAGAAAGCTATTCAGCTAAGTTAAAGGAAACTGTTCTAGCAGAATATACATACATAAAATGCAACGGATTTAATTATTTTTGGTAAGAAAAAACCGTGTTTTACGTTTTTATTATTGGTTACATATTTAACGCAAAGGAATAATTTGAACAGTCAAAAAGGGTTATAATTGATATGTCTTAAACCATAAACTGACTCTTAATAAAAAAACTTGTGCGTTATTATTAAGATATGGCATTAAATGACATTTTTTTTGGAATTTCTATTGATTCCTAATAAGACTAGGGGCTCTTATTGAAAATTGTTAAGAGGTGAGGCAATATCACAATCAAGATTAGACATTTATCAGGCGAGATGACTCCTAAATTTAATTTAAATTGTTGTGCTGGTCTTGATATCTGGGGCATGTTTTATCATTATTTTTTTTCTGGCAAATATAGATTTTCGAACGGGTGGTAGAGAGGAAGCCTAATTTAATTTAACAATTATGACTTTCGCCTTACATGTTAAAAAAAAAAGTTAAAGACGTTTCTATCGTTAAAAATAACTTCTATTTTACTGCTAAAATATTATATATTATTTAGGTTTTATAGCATTTTTCAAGAATATAACATAACGCTACAACCACAATTTAATTGTATGCCTTATTCCTTTGGGAAGTAGGTCAAAAAAATTAACCCGTTTCTACGATATGTAAAATAAATTGGCCGTATAGTTTTGTTTATAAAGATCTTATCAGATTTTAAGTTGTGTATGAGATCCAAATTAGCTGAGGAATCATATATGTCAAGTACAATATTATCTACATAAATTTAGATGACGATTATTGATTAAGAGTAAAACACGAATTTACCCGTCTTGCGTAAGGAAGTCGTTATAATTGTTTTACGAAAAAGAGAAGAAAATAAAAAACGAATGTTCGAAAATAAGTTTTTTTTATTTTGAGATAATAGTCATTTTGTAGTATATCTGTGGTGGTCATCTTGTCAATGTTTGAGAAATGTCAGCGGGTAGTTGTGTAACGACCATTAAATGATTAACACGATCTCGTATTTCAATCCGTATCAATCCTAAATATAGTACATATTTATAAAGTAAAGATGGTACACTTACACTATTTAGACTCTTTCTTTATAAAGTTACTTTAAATATTAGTTATAAAATGCATTGTTACATTGAACCCTAAATTTTAAGTTTAAAAATACGCACAATAATATTAAAGCAATAGAAAGATAGAAAAGAATAAAAACAATAAGAAAAAAAGATTAAGAAGAAAAGTATGATTAGTAAGTAATGTTAAATACACATTTGTCCACTGACACTATATATATATTTTATTAGCAGACCCTGCCAGCGTTGCTGCGGCTAGGTTCTACTTATTTTACATTGTAATAAACAATTTAAGGGCTTAAGATAAACGGAAAGGGAATATCAGTCATGAGGACCACCAAATTTTATTAGATAAATGTCATTTGTAAAAAAACAGTGAGCTCAATGATACTTCCGTTATACCTGAATACAATGAAAAATAGCAGTGGTATAAAAATCGACTGAAGACGATGAATCAAAATGTTCCTTCTGTTGATATCTTGCAAAATTCTATACAAAAGAGTTCGTTTTAAAAATTATTATTGTTTATTTAATTCTTACTTTTTTATTAAAATGTTATAATTTAAATGGATATGGAGCATTACCAACAAAAACACAATTTTAATCTTTTAGTTGCATGGTTATTGAAAACAAATAACAAAAAGTTGATAACTATTCGTCTGAAGGGTAAGAAAACAACTATCGTATGTAATAATAAATAACGAATATACAGTACCTTCAATCGTACCGCCGTTGAATATGTCATACAAAATTTTCTCTTTATATACAACATCACTTTTATTCATTTAGCTCTGCAAAATTCATTCTAATTTTACATTTTATGTTGTTAGCGCATGTAAGGAAGCTATTTTATTCATTACTTTTTTTTAAATGATGGCCTGGTATAAAGAAACGGCGTTACAAAATTGCATTTTTGTTTTTAACAATAGATAAAAACTATTATAAAAATAACTGACCAAAACGAATTAATTTTTAGCAATTACTTTTTAATGTCCAAATTCGTCTATTATCAGGAAAAGTTTATACTATTAAAACGCGCCATCTATTGACAAACAACGCAATCAATCGCCTTCTGTCACAATCCTTTTGTAGCTAACATTTTGCATCAAATAATAATAGAAAAATAAATTGTAATGAAACATTATTGCGATTACAAATTAAGATGTAAGCTATTTTATCTTTTAACTTGGATTAAAGTGCACATGGTGGGTAACTATACTTTTAAATCGGTTAAGTATTTTAGGAGTTCATCGCGGATAAACATCGCGAACAAACAATGAATACATTCCCCCCCCCCTTTTTTTTTTTGATTACTTAAATTGTTTGTTTAGGGAGACCGGGGTTGGTTGACCAAATTTCTATGTTGCTAGTTTTATTTATTTAGGTTAAATTATTTATTTAATGAGGTCTTCAAGCTTAAAAAAATATTGCAAATTGCCCAATATTCATTACGATATAGAGTAAAGACCAGTTTTTGTACATTAGGAAAAACTGGTGAACCATGCTTGGGCTAGGCTAGGTAATTCATTCGGAAGAGGACATGGCTCCTAACGTTTCGCGCGACGCAGGTTCTCTCGGACACAGCTGTTTCGGAGGTACCTGTCGCGTGGCCATGAGATTACAGAGGAGATGCCCCACTGTGGCGTATGTGCCGAAGAGACGGCCCAGCACGCGCTGGAAGAGTGCCCAGCCTGGGTCGAGCAACGCCGAGAGCTGCGTAGTGTCGTGGGCACGACCTTTCGCTTCCGCCGTAGTGCGCAGGATGCTAGAGAGGGAAAGGTCGTGGGCGCCGTCCTGCTTCTGCGAGGACGTGATGGCCCGGAGGAGGCCGCGAAAGGGACAGGGAGGCCGTGAGCGCCCTGGCTATCCGCAGAAGAAGGCCAGGGCGCCGAAGAGTGGCGTACGCGCGCAACCTTCCCCTGACACTGAGCCCTGGGCGACGGCAGAGAGGTGCCTGCCGCCCGCCGAGCGCCGTGCTGTTTGTTCCGGCACGGCGCCTAAGCGACGTTCCGGGTGTCCCAACACACCGGAGAAGAGGCCGAGAGGGGCACGTCCGCCGGGTCGCCGAGACTGTGATCAGTGCCCGCGGCCCCGGCTACAGCGACAGAGAAAGGAACAACCGTTGGTTTTAGTGGGTATACCGGCTCCATCTTGGTCCGGGAGTCCACATATCCCCTGCCCCCTCACTTTGGCGGCGGGTAATCCATAGCTGGATTTTCCAACGGAAAAAAAAAAAAAAAAAAAGGTTATTCATTCGGGTAACGTTGATGATGTAAACAATACCTCTCAAAAGTAAAATACTGGTTTAGTGCAAATAATTTATTGTCAAACAAAATAAAACTAAATGTATAAGGCTTATAACTCCTAATGTTCCTCAAGCTGGGTGAGATGTGGTCGTAGATGGAGAAGCGCTAGACCACGTACATTGCACTTATTTCTCGGCATCACAATAGATTCTAAACTGCAATGGGGCCCTCATATTCATAAACTGGCGAGTAAACTTAGCTGGGCGGCTTATGCAGTCAAAAAAGTTAGTTAGTTATTTTTACAGTATAATGTCTTATGGCATTCTACTGTAGGAAACGCAGCTGATATTAATACTATTTTTATATATAAGCATAATTATGTTCTTCCAAATACTAGGCTCCGAAGAACAATGAAATCCTTCATGGGATAATGTATACTCTTCTACAATAAAATACCAGAAAACGTTCAGCTTTTATCTGTAAATAAATTTAAAAAAGTAGTAAAGAAACGTTTGTGTGTTAAAGGATATTATTGTTGTAATGACTACTTGATAAATAACACACCTGGTAATGAACCTTCGCTCCAGGCTATTTCAAAGTAGTAAAATGTAAGGTTTTATGTAAAAGTTTTGTAAAATTTATTGAAGAAAAAGGAAAAAGAAAAAGACCCGCTGAGTTTCTTACGTCGGCTCTTCTCAGGTCAGAGGTTTCCATTTCCGAACCGGTGGTAGATTATTTGACAATCAATAAGAAACTGTAATGCTTCCATATTGAATAAAGATATTTGACTTTGACTTTGAATAGAGTTATGAGCGTAAAATCTACAAGCCAATATGATAAGAAACACAAAAATGCGATTCTCATTTTGTTATGACCCCGCGTCTTCAATTAAAGACAATGAAATTCAAATTATATAAGCCAAAGGATTAATACTCTTTTTTCGTCAAATATTACTTTGAATTGCTATACGCTCTACGCTCTTCTATTACATCTTTGGGTGTACTTCCTTTATTAGCCTCTTTTTATTGTTTGCATATATAAATAACAACAATTATTGAGTACTATTAAAAAAAACCGAATTTATTTTATTAGCGAATTATCCATGTTATTATGTTGCTGGTTGATCATCTGGTCAACCAGCCCCATTATACGTTAGTCTATTAGCCCTGAATCACCATTTAATTTTTATACACTAGAACTAACCTCAAAACTGCAATGATATCGAATATTAAAGTTCTTAACAGGAAGTACAAACATTTATATTTTAATGCTATAACATTTAATAACCATAAATAAGTACCCATTATTACAAATAAGCTTTCAAAAATATTTACCTAAGAAGGTGGTTTTTAAATATTGAGTTACGGTTCTCAAACTTCGTGCCTACGCGACTCCGCGTTCCCGCTGAGGAAGCAGGGGTATGTGATGGACTCTTATGCCTCGCTACACAGCTTAAAGTTTTTTGTATCAGACGAGATTTTAATAGTTGGTCAACCTACCCCTATAGTCAATCAATCCTGGGCTCCCGTAAACTGAATTGAATGTATCGTTTTAAAATAAAATTATTGAAGGATATTTTCACTGTATTTTCAAAGGATAGCAAACTTGCATAATTAATACAAAGCAGATAGAAAGCTGTCAATTAATCCAAATCGAGCCACAAATGCACTGCATTTGTTAAAAGATACGTTACATGAATTCTTAATGCAATCTCGCTAGAGGAAGAGTAGAAGTTAAAATGCAATTTACTTATCAATGTTAAAATATAAACAAGACGTTACTTTGTAATTAATTAGCTTTAACTAAGACTGTACTACTTTACTACTACTTTCTTTGGAATCCCTTGCTTAAATATTTAATTAGCAATAAAATGTATCATATGCTTCGCTTTAAATACCAAGAAAAAACTATTTTATACAACTCCGGTAAAGTTTCGTACGCAAAAAAATGTCCTGCATTGAATTACAAAGCGATATGTAATCTAATTATATTATATCAACAAAGGTGAAACTACACCGTGACGATGATTTTTCTTAGTTGTTACAATATTATGTGTTGCTTTAGCTATTTGAATAAAGCTAGATTGTTTGCTTTACAGCGCATTCACTTAAAGTTTGTAGCAGAATTGTTAATATTACTTTTTCCTGTCCACTTACAGTAATAGTTAGTACAATACTTTTCTTTTTTATAATACACAACTGGGGATGTATATAATAAGCGTTAATGAATCAAAGTCAAACATGCTTAGCGGTAGGCTCTGACAGGTTGAAACGACGACGATGACGCTTGTCTAATTTTTTAATAATTAATTCAAAAGGTTGTTTTTTCAAGAATTTTAAATGGAAAATTCCTCGCTAACCCATTTGCGAGTAGCTTTCGTTTATAATTGGTAAAGTTTAGCAATTTTCTAAATGAAACCAAGACGTTAACGTTTCTCTCTTAATAGACTTAATTTTAAACTGTCTTGCAAAGTTACTTATATTGGTTACCGCTTTTAATTACTTTTGAAGAGTATCATCAGCAAAGAAAATATTATTTTAAGGACAGGAGATAGACACTTCCTTCCTTTATTATCTAGTTGCAATAATCATGTTTTAGCTCGTATATTGAGTCAAAAATTAAATAACATGAAAAGTTACCACATAATTATTTATATTATTATATAATACAATTGTCATGTCATTGCTTTTTGACATTTTATCATCATACCAAGTGATCATTCAGTATATATTTGACTTGTAGCATTCAGAAATTATTTTGTTGTTATGCGAGTACCACATCTTCGTTAAAGTTGCTGGCGGCACTGCATGCTTCTTTGACAATTTCTCTCAAAACACTTTATAATATCTTTTTTAAGTTTCAATCGATTGTCTTTTATTTGTTAAAATAACACAGTTCATAAAGTTCTTTATAAATTCAAATCCAAGAATAAAATTTCAGCGAGAATAAATAAGCCTAAGTTACTCCAAGTTACATCAGCTATCTTTCAGTGAAAATTCTGACAAAATCGGACCAGCCATTTTAGAGATTAGCTATAATAAACAGACAGACAGCGCAAAACTTTAAAATCATGTAGCTTTGTGAAATGTACTGGTTATATATAAACTCATTTAAAAATGTTACTTTAGGTTTCACAGACAGATACTCCATTTTTTTATTAGTATAAACAATATACATACATATATAAGTTCATATAAGCCGCAGAACTGACAACTGATGGAGTCGAAAATTTCACTGCCACTTTCTGGTTTCCGTTAGCACACTGAATCGAGGGCTGCCCAGGTAGGCCGACGCCTCGATTCGAATCAGACGCTTTTTAAAGATTATTTAATACCAGCTAGAAGAGCTCTATCTAAACTTTACTTCTACTTCTTAAGGCGTTGGCGCGAGCTTATAACTCAAGAACAGCAGAACTGATTTAGCTAAAAATTGATGTAGAGGTAGCTTAGAACCAGGTGACTGACGTAGGATAGTTTGATCAATTTTGATCCAATATCACCACAAACTTCTAGAAACGTTTAAGCAACTTTGAGTGTTGCAAATCAGTAGAATCCATAAATAAATTTGCTTATATGTCATGAAAGGTTTGATATAGTAATTTTCAGCTCTAAACCTCCAGTACAACGATGATAAAATGGCGTGATATCGAGTTGCTTGATACGTAATGCAATGCACTGTTCATAAAATCATGAAAGCTGTTCATTAAATAAATTTTAGGTGAATGACAATTCTACGGGTCGGCTAGTTATGTATAAACTACGATATTATAAAGTTATTTAAAACCTTCTGTTGAGCACAGTCACGTCCTAAAAGGTCATAGGAACACGATCATAAGTCACCTGCACATTGTCATTCTATCTTAACTGGTCATCATATACGGTCGGAATGAGCCTATTTAGAACCTATACTGTCCTTATCGGTTGTCGTTCTACGAGCTACATGGAGACCATTGTCCTTCAGCGTCTAATTCTACGAAACTATGATAGTTATCATCGTCAATGTTGTGGATATCTGCATTAATTACACGCATTATAATAACAACGTTTTTTAGATTATTAATGACAACACACATTTGTTTCAATACATTTAATTTTTTTATTAATCTTACAAACATTTGTTTCAATGCATTTGAATTTTTTATTAAGAAACTGTGCGGTAGGAGCCGCGCAGTTTCTACACTATAGTTGTCTATTTATTTTGGTTCATCCTTCATACTTATTTTCTCAATGAAGCGGAACTGGAAACTTTTGACAGCAACCAAAGTCAATGAGCTTGACCCAACAGAAAATTTATTCAAAGGTCTTAATGGAGCTAAGTAAGAAATTAATAAGCTTCATAGCCAGGGTTGTGTACTACACGCAGTTTGTAGTTTACATTATCACTTAATTTTGGAGCGATAGGGAAAAATTATAAGTGTTGTTACGTTGACACCTAGAAGCCAGCTATTGTCAGCTTACAACTGTAGTCACGATATTTATTTAAAACAAACATATAAAAAGGTAAAAGAACAAAATATAAACATCTTGTTACGACAGGGAAGTGTAACTTCTAACGCGTGTACAGACAGTAACATGAACACATAAACTTTTTTTTAGGTTGTTATTGTTCTGTGTGGTAGTGCTTAGCCACGCTTGCATACCGGTCGTCTTGATTGTAGAAGATGTCAGATATATAGAAGAGGTAAACATTAATAATATATGGCACGTTATAGAATTATCTTAATTTTTTACAATGCTTTTGTATAAAAGAAGAGTTTTAATATTTATTTCAGGCTTACAATTACACTTCTTCATACATTATTCTTACCGGTACAATAGTTGTGCAAAACTTTTTTTGTTATATCCGGCATGCTTCTGGCGTATAAAATTCAACTTTATCAAAAAAACAATGAAGTCAACTTTTATTTATAGTTATAGCACAGAGATGGCTAAGTCAATAAAAATTCAGTAAATATTTACTTATAACATTTTTCTGCTGAGTGTACTTTCGCAACCACACATACCTATTTGCTGTGTGTAAAAGAGTTTTATAAATAATCAAATCTTACATTAATACGATGTAAAAAGGAGTTAAGTATTGAGTGACTAAGAAAAGTATTTTATTACTCACGTAAATTATGTTACTAAAATCGTGATTTATTTTATTTTCTATTCAAACTGGAGGTCGTGGGTTCGAATCTTGTAAGAAAACAACTTTAAGTTTTCGGTGTATTTTTTGTTAGTTAGTGACGTTACCAAATAAACCATTATCCTTTTGTTATGTTCTCTTCTATTATTCAGCTAAATCTCAATAGAATTCAAAGCTGACCGCATGATAACTTAGGCAAAAGTGACGAAAAAGGAAAAATAAAAATCTATCGTGTTTTAGATTCAATTCTTCAATATTTTTTCGTATTTATTGAGGTAAGATGAATAATTAATTTTGAGTAACTTTAAAAAGCTCTATATTTTTTAGATTAACGCCAACGTACGCTCTTGTGATTTCATTTATATCAACATGGCTTCAGTACACTTAATAAGGCCCTTTGTGGAAAGTAATGATTAACGTGAAAATATCCGTTATATAATTTATTGCATAAATGTATTGTAATGCCCGATCTTAATTTTTTTATTGATGAATTTATTGGAAATTTTATTCCAAAAGAATCTCTTAGCAAAGTTGTGGATCAAGCCACATTTCAGTCAGAGGCCACATTTCGACAACGTTAGGTCATTACAAGAAGAAAGTATTGGCAAACGTTCGTCTTTAAACTCCGCGGTATCGAAGTCACCAGCTTCCTAAATACGGTCTAACCAGCTCTTCCTCCCAAAGCTTTGTGTTCCAAACTGCAATATTTAGATTAGATAATAGTAAATTTTGAAGTCTAATTAACGTCATATACAGGGGTGTCCCAGAGTCACACTTCCTTGTAGGGATCGGAAAAGAAAATTATTCTGAGACGAAAAGTCCTTAACCATTTTTAATCAGACGCATAGATAATTAATTATTAATTGATGAAAGTGACCAATCAGGAGCGCGCTACAGAAGAATAAACAGTTGAGGCTCTGGGCGGGTGTGACTGAATTTTTATTTTATTTGGAAAATTGAGGCAATTTTAATAAAAATTTAGTAGCGAAAGGTCAGTTAGAGGCACCAGTGAAGAGCACTGGGCGGCTGTTACTGAATTTTATTTTGTTTTATTGATGAAACTAAATACCGATGGACTCAGACGAACCGAGAGAGTTCCGTCAGTTGATTTATCATGGTTACGCTTTGTTTTGCGATTTCATTTGTTTTCTTCCCTTCTCTTGGCTTACTGTTTTCGTTGTCAGTCGTTTCTGAATTTTCTATCAACGAACAACTTTATAATGGTTTATACTTCTACGAGTTATACCGAGTGCTTATTCTCATGGCGAGTGTAATCGCAATGCTGTATTGGCTGCACGCGTTTATCGAGAGATTTCCGAATCGTGACAGCTATCCGGATAAAAACGTCATCCTCCGCGCGATTCATCGTTGTCGCGAATCCGGCAATTTGATGCCCAGCAACGTCGAGCGAGTCGGTCGACCTCGTGACGTTCGGAACGTTCGCATTGAAGAGCGCGTTCTCGCTGCTATCCGTGCAGATCCCAGTAAGAGTACGAGACGGGTTGAACGGAGATTCACATTCCACGCTCCACAGTCAATCGTATTTTCGCACTGAGAAGATGCACCCTTACCACAAAAGAAAAGTGCAAAGTTAGAAGACACAGATTATCGCTTGCGAATGGACTTCTGTCAGTTTATTCTTGACTCTAACGATGCGGATCCAAATTTTTACGAGGAATATTGTGGACTGATGAATCACTCTTTACTCGGGAGGGTGTTTCAATCAACATAATACCATTGGTATGCAGAAGAAAATCCGCACATGACGGTGGACCGTAACTTCAAAAAATGGAAGATTAATGTTTGGGGTGGAATCATCGGCGAATCGAGCCTGTTTTACGATAGTGATTTTTGTATTTTAATGGGAATCATTTGCTTTTCCATAGTTAGTTACGTCGTCCTCGTCGTCCTCGTCGTCCTCGTCGTCCTTAAATATTCCTTAACTCAATTCACTCCTTCCATGTACCCTAGTTCCTAGTTTCCTACAACAAACCATGAATTCTCCTTATTAGAGCACCAAATACCTAACATTCCTGCGTGACGAACTTCCTCGACTACTTGGTGAAGTAAATGAGCAGCCAACATGTTAACAATATTACATGTTAACAACATATTAACAATATGTGCATTATGATTTTTATTCAGTAACACATTATAAGCTTTTCATAAGCTTCGTCGAGTGTTCTAGTCACACGTCCCACAGTGCCTCAAATCGAAAGTCTTCGATCAGTGCGTCCTACCTGTTATGATCTAGGGTGCCGAGACTTGGACACTTACGGTTCGATTGGTGCATAAATTTAAAGTCGCTCAGCGAGCTATTAAAAGGGCTATGCTCGGAGTATCTCTGAAGGAATGCATCAGAAATGATGTGATCCATTAGAAAACCGGCAGTGGTCGGTCATAAACCACAGAACGGACGACTGTTGGAGTCGGAACCTTCTAGAATGGAGACTGAGGCTCGGTAAACGTACTGTAGAATGCCCCGCGGCAAGATGGAGTCCCGCAAAGTGACCGGTGTGGGCTTGATGACAATAGCCGAAAATCGGAAGCGGTGGCGTGCATTGGGGAGGCCTATGTCCATCAGTGGACTGACACAGGCTGATGATGATTATGATGATGATAAACCCTTTAGAGTATGTAAATGTATGTACAATTTGTAAATTTTTAATTTTTGTACTATTACGTAAATTATTTATAACATTTCTTAATTATTGTAAGATGTATAAATAAAATATTATACCCACGCATATATTTTAATCTATTATAAAGACATTGATTTATAGACTCATCACTTATGAACGGGATGCAATCGCTCATACATACATATATCTGCTTGATTAATAAAGATATTTACGTTTTCGTTGTTATATGTTTGTGCCTGACTTCCTATAAGAAGGAGTATTAATAATAATATACTGTTTGTATAAATGAATTGTATATGAAAACGTAGAACCCGGTGGTAGTAAGAACTGTGTTTCAAGTATCAATATTTGCAAAATACAAATAGCAATACTGAGATTTACCGCACATATTTTTTGGTGTTGCGCAAAATCTTAAATTTATTGCTATTTTGAAAAAATTTAAAGAGTAATTAAAATATTCTAGCACACTAGTAGATGGCGTTAAAAATAGATATTAACAATTAAATCTATCTAAAACAATGGAACGGTTTAAATATTAAAATGTGACTAGAAATATTCCAGCCTTTGTTAAACTATTAATAAAATGTATTTACCTAGAACAGATCCACATGAAAGTCATGTCGAGCATGATCTATTTTGTATAAATTTTATTTTCCCATAAAATTACTCACTTGTTTTATCATCACCATCATCATAATCAGCCTGTGATAGTCCACCGTTAGACATAGACCTCCATCCTTCCATATCCATCAGGGGGTTAAAGGCCGCTTGCCCAATGCGGGTTGGTGGGCGGACCGACTTTTTACATGCCCATCCGACGCATGGATCTTCTTACTTTTTAGACAATTGGGTGATCAGCCCAAATTGCCATAACCAAATAGGAAACAACAATGAAAATTTGTTGAGTCCCCCCCGGATTCGAACCCACGACCTTTGATTTCTAAAGCACTCGCCTATACCAGTAGGCTACGAAGGCAGTCAATTTGTTTTCATTATATGGAAATTTCACAATTAAATTTAATACAGGAGGTTAACGGGGTGCAGAGTGTGCACTACGCGTAACCTTCCTCCTTGACATTAGCCCTACTGCAACTAGCAGAAGGGTATCGGCCGTCCAGAAAAAGGCTTAAGACGAGGTGCCGTGCTGTTTCTCCAGCGCAAATCTAACAGAACGTATCGTGTAGCCCAAGACACCCGTAGGGATAAGGCCTTCAAAGCCGTAGCTGCACTGGAAAAACCGAAGATTGTCAACACGAAACATTTTTTTTATGCAAACAGAAACAACATTTACGCAGGCAGACGAGCAGTCGTGCCACCTGGTGGAAAGTGGTCACGGACGCCCATATACATTGGCAATACCAATGGTATAGCCAACGCTCTACCTACCGTGAGACATAGGGTGTTAAGTCTCGTTTACCCAGTATATACGCTGGCTACGGTGCCCTTTGAACCGGAACACAGCAGTGTTTTACACTACTGCTTTACCCACCCAGACGGTCTCCTCTAAAAAGGGGACCTACCACCGTAAATGAACACATGAACAACGGAGAGAGGAAAAAGCAACTATTGGTTTTTAGTGGGTATACTGGTAATCCCATCTTAGCCGGGGAGCCCCACATAAACCTGCTGCTCCCTCCGTTTAGTGGAGGGGGATCCGTAAGCTGAATTTTTCTAACGAAAAAATATGGTAGTTCTCGCTTACTGCTTTGTAGTTAGTAGTTAAAGCACTTTTTATTTATTTCTTCTTAAAAAGACACGTTTTCAAGGCTTCTTTTCTCTTCAGGGGTTATCAAGTCGACAAAAACAGGAATCAGGCCTCACGACAGTTTGCTGTTCACAAGCTGCAAAAAGTAAGAACATCGTGAGTAGTTTTGGTGTTTGCCATAATCCGTCTTTACACTTGGGAGAATACCTGCTACACATACACCAAATTTTATTTTGAGAATGACGGCTTGTAATTTTTAAATTTTTAATGCAAGGTTTGTTTTTAATCTCGATTTGTTATAAGAGGTGACTTAAGTTTCAAGCTATAGATATAATAGAGGCATGGTCGGACAGAACATTATTAAATAATTGTTAGTGCTGCATATAAACTTTTATTCTTGATACTACATAAATAAGATGCAGTATCTAAAAGATGGTCCAAAACCCTAATGGATAGGGGTGTATTAGGGAGGCCCTATGTCCAGCAGTGGACTAACAAAGGCTGATGATATGTGTATGTGTGTATGTGTATATAAAAGATACATTTTGGCTATCCAGCTATGTAAATTAATTTATAAAAGACTTTCTTTTTATAAATACTTAATGTTGTATTAGAGAACACATCTTATAAATATTTTCGGGTTTTATATTTTACTAGCTGACCCAGCGAACTTTGTTCCGCCGTAATGTCTCTTAATAAGCAGGTTTTTTATTGGAAAAATCCAAAAAAAAATAAATTTCTACATCAATCATTCATAAATATTTCTGTATTTTAGTACATTGGTTGCTCTTCATTTAAGTACCTTGTGATACACGACATTTTTGTTTTATTTTCAGGCGCAAAAACAAACAACCAGATGGTCTTCAACCCGTGAACATGCCACGTATAATTGACCATGGGAAAGACATGATGTTCTAGAACTTCAAAGCACAAACTTTTAAGGATTGGCCTTGTAATTTGTTGATTGTCATGGCAAATGCAAGACGTATCGGAAATTGAAGCCTTTTAAATTCAAACGGCATAGCGGTTATGATCATCGGTAACCTCGGAATGAGGAACTTCCTCACCTTTGAATTTTCCTATCATAATCGTGGCGTAAATACATTGTTCATCAATTTACTAATCCCAAACGCGTACCGTTGCACAGTTTTGGTTGGTTTATGTTTCAAGCATTATTACTACGGAGCCAACCTTTGGCGTAAATTGTGGGTGGTAAGCCAGGCACTTCAAAGAGTTTAAACATACAATTGGATAGTTGGTGGCTTCATCTTTATTGTGATGCAGTCAATAGATTTGAATGAATGCATTGTTTTCAATGATCTTATTTTTGAATTATGTAGTTTAGGTCATCTACATCTTTATTCTTAGCCACTAAATTGCTCCTCACTCAACCATTCATTGTTTTTGTAGTTAGGAATAATTTCTAGAAATACATTGTTGATAAGTTCGTCTTTTGATGAGACAAAATTACAGAAATTATTCGGAAATGATATTAATCCGCTCGATTCATCGACGAGGTACGACCATTACCGATAGTCAAGCAATTGCTCCAAGAAATCTTCAGCAGATGTATCATTAAGCAATGTAACTCTCATGTTTGTTGTCAGTTGCAGTTTCTTCACGATCACCATAGATTCGACGATTTAACGATTTAACGACGATGACGCTTTTATGTCGTCGGCAGCCGTAGATCTTAGAATTACTGGCAGTATTTGGCGGAAATCATTAACGAAAGTGAAATCATTGCTCCTTTTAACAAACATCTCGAGTTATTGCGTAAATCTTTTAATGTTCGGTTAATGCTTCTAATGCACGTTTATGCGCTATGTCATTCGTCCCAGATGATGATTTTCGATACCGCTAAAACTTTAGCTCATTGCTGAGTGTTTTGCAATATTACCGTTGGTTCTTCTATGGTTTGAAGATTTAACGGTTGTTTGAATGCTGAATGAGCCGTACGGCATCCTTCTAACTAATGTGGCTATTCTAGAAGAAGCACTGCAACCTATGTTAGATCTCGCCGAACAGTTGCTAAAACTAATGACATGAGGAATGTCTTGCCAGTTCCACCTAGGGGCATCTAGGAAATATAAACCACCATTTTCAACATCGATAGCCTTCAGTAAAGTATCATAAACTTCCTTTTGTTGGTAATTCAACAGGGGTACATTCGTTTGAACTACTAAATCTAATTCGTAGGTGATCTATATTCACATTCCCGTTCCAATTCTCGATTAAATGCGTCATTCATTTCACGATATGGAGCGGGCATTCGATGCACGATTATACATAATCGTGCTCTCCTCATTCATCTCAATGTCGTGAATTCTGGAACTGACTCGAATTTGATGTAAAATATCTTCTGACATATTATCCTTGCATTTGTGCCACAGGTTACATGGGTTTGATGGAAAACATGTCGAAATTATGATAGCGAAAAATGTGCGTATCTGACTTGGAGATGCAGAGATAATGGCTTAGCGATTGTCGTATCCCAATGGATATCGTTTTCAAATAAGTTCAATTCTTCACATGCAGCACGATATGTTGGAAATATTACAATTAACCGTTCGTAGTGTCTCACATGAAGTTGGCCCAGCACATTTACCAGCAACAACCGCAAATAGAAACATTCATAACTCTTTGGATGAACTTATACATACGACCAAGAGCATTAGTAGAACGTACACCTGGATACCCAGGAACCGCATCACCTTGCTTTCGTCGTTTGAAAATTCTTGGATGAAGCATTCCAGGTATAATAACGTGGCATCTCCGAGTAAAGCAAAGTTCGTACAAGAGCTAGATCGCTTTGGCAGATTGCAAAAACTGTTCAATAGTGATTGACTGAGGTGTTTCAGCACCAGATGCACCGCCAAATGTAACAGTAGGATAACGTTCGTGAATGGGAAATGCGAATATACGCAAAAATCGCTTCATTACAGTTCACATAACGACAAACTTGATAGCGTGGAAATTTCATCGTTGGTATTCCAGGTTGCAATCCAAAAACCGCCATATTACTGCCTTTGAGACATATTTGCAAATATATTTTATTCACTTCACTGGTGTAACTATTCAACGTTGCAATGTGTCTTGAACGTTTAGAAAATAAGTGGCAGATATGGAACGATTCAACTGTTGTCGACAACGAAATCCATTCTTTTCACTTTTGTTGTGACAGTTCGACCGTTGTCACCCTGGTGATCGACGCCGATACAGCGGATACCCATCGTTGCCAGTGACAGTCTCCGCCGTTAATTTCCGTGGATATCGTTTGAACTTTTCCATCGATTATGCAAGGTGATTGGGGATAATTTCTATCCATTTTGGATTACGAGGAAAAAGTAATAAAGAGATCTGGCTGGCCGTAACCGAGCGAACATATGTCATTGCATCTTGGCATATTCATGCATATGACCTGGGCTACCAATGCGTCGCCGGCAGAATAAGTTAATCGACCAGTCCGATAGACCAATATTAGCTGCATTTCCTTCAGTAACTGCATTACGTAAATGGATGTACTCCTCAGAACGCAGTTTGGCCGTTCAACTCTAATAAATATTAAACGTTCCGTTTCTATTTTGTACATACATGTCAACGCAAAACTGTTGAAACAATCGACGAAACCGCAGCAAATAGTTGTCAGCGTTTGACAAATCATCAAACGATATGCATACTAATTCATTGAGCTTAACTTTCTTTGTAGTTTCTTCACCTGAAATTAAAAATTTGATAATTAACCATTTTAAATAATACAGACATTAAACATTATTAAGATACTGATACTTTCACCATTCAATGGATTTATCATTTTAATATTAAAATAATATCCATCTTCTCCTTGTCAAAACATCAGTGGGTATTGCAATACGTCATATGTTCGATGAGTTTCAGATATTTGTTGCAGTTGCCTAGTATCGCGACATATAAGCACAATATCGCGTTTTCCAATTGTTCACCAACAATCATGATGGCAACTTCGTCTACTGTTGGAGCATTAAATCGTTCGTGTTCAGATGTCGTTATCTGCTTTGATGACAACTTTATAGTCATCATTTGGCATGCAGCTTTAAAGCACTCTTAAACAACCTGGCCAACACATGATGTTCATGAAGCAGACACTGCAAGTCTTGAAGATTGCTCGCTTCATTCCTGCATTGATCCCTAGTCGCCTATCAGTTGTTCTTCCATGTTGCCCATGAAATATATTTGTAAAATTTATTCTGTGTATCTTCGAAAGGTAGTAATGATCCGATTCGATGGTGAATCTGTCCTTTATCTACAAATAAAAATAAGGCAGTATTAACTGGGTTATAAACTCTTTTCTGTGGAGAGTAGAGTTCAGTATTAGCAAATATAGATAAAAGTAAACTATTCTTTAACTACATTCTACATGTAAGTACAAAATAACATACCTTAAATGTCGGATTAAATCCTCCTCTTCGATAATGTCTGCCCCAAATGACGTGATTTGGAAACAACTATTGTATTTTCAGTATTTGCAAGAAAGTGGCGTGATTCTTGTGTTTCGCCACCAAAGCAATGAATACAATGGCTCATGTGGCGGAGTCAACACTAGCAATTTCACTTTACCATTAAGCAGCATAATCCAGACGTTTCTCCAGGAAAACTTTAATGCACCACAATACTCGCAAACAACGTCCATTTGCCCAATGCAAACGCTAGGATGCAAAGCTGTAATCATTGCTGCAATCGTATCGAAACGCTGCTCGATTTAAATGAGCTAAATATCTTGTTCTGCGTCACAAATTATCTGTTGTTGACTTCTGTTGTTCGCTCGACGATTCTGCACCGCCAACCGAGCTGTTTCACGGGCTGCTTCACTTTGCTCGTGATTGAGAAGCACGAAGTCGAGCCATACTATCGCGGCGCTGTTCACGTGCAAATTTCTTGTTCTTCTTCAGTCCTTTCATTTGCAGTATTTTGTATTCTTCTTTCTTCTTATTTTGTATTGATCGTCTTGGTCGCGGCATTATTTATTAAACTTCACTTACTTCAATCCACTTGTTAATTATTTATTTAATAGAAATAGTTTTAATATTGATTTCTTACAAATATATAAATATAATAATATATAAAATAATAAAACAAATATTCTTAAAATTGTCATCCATACGTCATTACATAGCTGTCATTTACGTTTTCTTATTCCAAGTCCGATTCTTTTTGTTATACCAGTTTTATAGTGACTGACGTTTCATGTCAAGTCACACGGAACATACTGTCGAACAGGGATAAAAAGTATCCCATGTCCGATCTCCTGACTCTAAGCTACCTCCCTAACAATTTTCAGCCAAATCTGTTCAGCCGTTCTTGGAGTTATAAGTGATTATAACTAACACAACTTTCTTTATATATATAGATTATTGTTTTATTTAGATGTATTTCTTACTACGCTAACACTAGTTTTTACAATATAAGCGGATATTATAATACTTTTCACGACACTGTACCCTTTTCTCATCAAATGCAAACACTTTAATTGCATGAAAGGACAACTCTTAAATTTCTTTAGCAGCATCCAAGCGACCAACGTTTGGGAGGATATAAATAATGTTATGGAAGAAGGAAAACAACCTTAGAGAAAGCTTACACCGTTGTGAAATTTAACGTTTCGCTTTATTTAAATATAGAGTTATAGAACACTTTGCTTCTGGACAAAACAGGTAATACGTTAGTCTAAGTAATTTCTATTTGATGTTTTGTTTTCTTTTACTAATAAATAACTTACAAGACGTAAAATTGCGATCACAGTCAAACGCGTGGTTTTGGATTTGGTACATATTAAACGCTGCACGTACTTTATAAATAACATTGACTATTTATTATTATAACATATTTTTATGAAAATGAGTGAGTTAAAGTGGCAGTAGTAAGATACAGATGTAACCCGCACAAATAACCGCTGGAGTCCCAAAGTTCTGGAGTAAGACCAGCTCAACAAATAAAGTGCGCGCCGCGCTGCGAGATGGATAACTACATTTCTGCAAAGTGGCCGGTGTGGGCTGGATGAGAATAGCAAATATTTAATAACAACGTGAATATCATTTTCAGACTTATTTTTACTTGATGCTTCCATCAAAATTTTAAACCCACCTTAACGTTAAGTAATATTTTATCGCATTAAAGGTTGTTTTAAAATTCCTCGATCAAATTGCGCAGCGAATTAAAAAAAGTTATTCTTGCCATCTCTTTTAGCCAGTCGAATAATGTTTCTACTATAATGGCTTTAATAAAATGCAACCATTTTGTGTTCCCCTGAGTGAAATAAGAGCTGTATGTATAAACAGCAATTATTATTTTCATCGCAGTGTTTTCTTCTGTCAGATCTTCAAGATCTTAATGAAGGAAGGTTAAATAAAACTGCTTATTAATTCAGACTAATGACTTTTTTTTTGTTATAATAGCAATTTTGATTATATATACACGAAGACCGTATTCCTTTGTCTGCAATAAACATTATCTTGTTTATTTTCAGAGATGAATTTGAATCTCTATTCCTGGTTCATTAATTTGATTAAAATAATTGAAAATGTACTAATATTATATTGTTAATATAGCACCGGATGGTATAACTAAATAGAATCATTTAATAAAATAAATTGCATTATTGTAATGAATTAATATTTATAAATTTTATTAAATGATTAGGTAAGTCTAACTTCGGCGCAAATGTTAATCTACGAAGCCAACTCGGATAGGCAGATCTCGGGAAGCTTAGGCGTATCCAATTGTCCGATAATCCTTAATGTCTAAAGACTAAGGTTTTCCAATCATTGCGTGAAGCCTAACCTGAACCTATAACTTGAGACATAGTTTTTACTGCTGGCCGTATAGGGAACCTCAAAGTCACTCACTCATGCTTCGAATTTCTCTGCGTGATAGAGCAGAACGATTGTGACCAACATAGCTCGCGGAGTTATCAAGCTAAAGTAGCGATGAGCCAGCTACATAGATATTAGAACCGATAACTGATAAAGAAGAAAGGTTCTTGGTGGCAGCCTCGTACTGACCATTTGCAGTATGTGACGCCCTCCAACGAGATGAGTGACAACTTTTCGAATGAGCAGGAAGTCGGTGGAGACAGGTGGCGCAGGATCGTACCCTTTGGCATTTCATGTGCAGGTCTATAACGTGTTTCTCAGCAGGTGTCTAAGTCTAGCAGTGCTCTTTGTTCGGCTGTTATGATCATGATGATGGATAATGATGACCTGTTAAAATTTACACGCGTGTGCATGTTGCAAAAATTAAGAGACGTTTACTGGTTTGTAATAATCATTATATCTTAAATTGCATCCATAACCGTAGCCTTGGGTTCAGATCTCGGAGGACTCATCAAATTTTCATTGTTGATTCCTAGTCGGTTTTGGGCTGTTTGGGCCGATCACCCATTGTTTGAAAAGTCAGATGATTCATGCGTCGGATAGGCATGCAAAAATTGGTCCACCACCAACACGTTGGACCAGCGTGATGGGATACGGTCCAAATCCCTGATTTAATATTTTATAAAAAATGTCTAAGAAATCGTAAATAAGATGTCATATTAAAATTGTTACGTATACAATTGATAGAGCTACATGCATATTATTAAATTTCCTCCGTAGCCTTGTAGTAAAGGCGTGTGCTTTAGAAACTTGAAGTCGTGGGTTCAAATCCTGCGGGGACTTAACAAATTTTTAATGTTGTTTTCTAATTGGTTCGGGCAATTTGGGCTGATCACCCAATTTTCTGAAAAGTAAGATAATTTATGCATCGGATGGGCATGTAAAAAGTAGGCCCACCAACTCTCATTGAACGAGCGTGGTGGGATGCGGTCCAAAGACCCCCTATGGAGAAGGCGCTGTATTTGGGGAGGCCTATGTCCAGCAGTGGACAAACACAGGCTGAGGATGATGACGATGATGATATTCTTATTCTCTATTTATAAATATTTACGCATGTGTTATATTTCCTTGCAAGTTTTCCTTATTACAAAGGAATCAACAAAAAACAAGACAAACATGACACAAATAAATGAACCATTCATTATTGGTTTCCATTTGAGAACAAATGCAAACATAAACGTATGTTATCTTCACGATTGTTAAGTTTAATTGAAAGTAAAAAACAATCTTTAGAAAAACATTTTTCCTCTTTTACATTTACACATAATTTAAAGAATTTATAAGGATTTCCTTGTCTATCATATACCTAATTGGTAACAAATGACAATGAACGATTTGTTCATTCAATAAATCACGTCGACCCTACAAATAAACTAAAAGTCTCAAAGAAGTTATGTCGAATGGATCCTTAACATAATCTTGAAAAGTAAGCCAGAGTCAGTACGACTCTTGCTTATAAGGTAACTATATAAGTACGAAGAAGAATTCTTGAATAAATGTATAAATACGAAGAACAATTCTTGATTAAATGTATAATTTAAATTTCCAATAAATTTCGCATTTTAAGTACGTCGTATAATAACAATAATACCGTATGTTTTTATTCATCATCAGCCTGTGTAAATCCACTGCTGGAGATAGGCCTCCCTTTAATGCACGCCTTCTCCATTAGGGAGTTTTTGGACCGTATCCCACCACGTTGTTTCAATGCGGATTGGTGGGGATTTTATTTATAAATTTTTACATTCATTACTTCTAAATATTAAAGAATCAGCAAAGCATTATTGCTTTGCTGATTCTTTAATCAAAGTAAATGCTCCAAATTACAGTTTTATTTGCGAGTTTGTGCAAAATAAGTATCTCCGAAAATGTTACAGAATTAAATTGCGGTGTGGCGGCACAGGGTATCAGCATTGGACCCGTGCGCAGTGGTTCTAGTTTGCATATTATGGACAATATGTTTATACGAATAAACTACTGCTTCGTAAACGATAGATTTTATTTATTGATAGATTTTTCTGTAGTGGTATAATTTATTTAATAATGAAGAAACATCAAAATCTCAATATTCATGTTTAAAGTTAAATTAATATTGAGAATCTATTATTAATATTACAATCAGGCTAGAGAACGTCTAATAGTCCCGTATTTCCTAAAAATGATATAACTTTTTGCAAGATCATATGCATTTAAAGACGGTATGTGGTTGATTTAAATGCTTCTTTTAAAAAAGAAAAATACTTTTGACAACGGATTGATTGCTGATTGACTTCGATTTTTGTTTGATCTTGTAATTTGTGATATGGTTATTTTAAGTTCTCGATATCATGATAAATGTTACAATTTTACAGATTTTATCGCTTTTATAACTCTAATTCATCATCATTATCAGCCGGTGAGAGTCCATTGCTGGAGAGATCACATCATTTCTGATGCATTCCTTCAGAGATACTCCGAGCATAGCCCTCTTAATAGCTCGCTGAGCGATTTTAAATTTGTGCACCAATCCGAACCGTAAGTGTCCAAGTCTCGCACCCTAGGTCACTAACAGGTAGGACGCACTGATCGAAGACTTTCGATTTGAAGCACCTATGGGACGTGTGACTAGAACACTCGACGAAGCTTATAATAATAATAATAATAATAAATCTTTATTGCAGACACATAGATCCATATTCATGCAAAGTTAAATAAGAGTGAAACAAAATTAAAAATTAAAGTATTACAATGATATAGGTATATATAAAAAAATGTATTTTTTCTACACGTTTAGATTGTATAGAACACACACCCTCCAATTACATTTTAGGCAGCTATATCTATCCATCGTTTATACATTTTGCTTTGTATCAATCTCTTGCCAGACTCCTTATGATAACGTTATCACACGAGTCAACTCTAGACATAAATGACTTTCTTTTTCGCTGAATAGCGTTAAATGAGTCTACGCAGGACTCGAGTGAACATTTCGAAGCGCTTCAAAACGCTTTAAACCCATCAGGTGTCTAAAAACGTTGTTATAAGCTAACACGGATGCTATCATGCGTGTTTTTGTGTAATCAGTCCAGAGTTGACACGTGTAAAAGTCTGACAAAAGTCACAAACAGTGTCTTTCTCAGTCAAGCGAAGATTTATAGAACTTTCTCGTTATCATATTACCCACGACGCAGAGAGCTCTTCTCTGTCGTTCTATGTCCGCGTCGTCTTTTAGATTGGACGTCACTATGTGGCCAAGATACATAAAATTATCAACTATTTCAACTGGTTGTCCATTAAGATATACTGGGCACAGCTTCGGTCCCTTCCCGATCTAAATATCACCATTTCGGTCTTTTTGCATTATATATTAATTGATGTTGTTTCGCATACCCTTCACAAATTGTAATGAGTTTTCTCATTCCTTTGATTGAGGGCTCAGCAGCACCATATCGTCAGCGTAGCTCAGTTGTTGACGTATCGATTATCAGTCTGAGCCCCACAGGGGTACCGCTCAGCTCCACGATCAACATCATTCCAAGTGTTAAAGGGTCAGGAGAAGTAGGCCCCCTGCCTCACCCGCATGAGAGGCGGTAGACGTCAGACAGTTCGGCACCCACCGGACGCTGTTGGTCTGCTCGCGGTACCAGTATCGACAGGTCCACAACCTCACCGGCACGCCCGCGCTTGGTGCGTAACTTTTTCCACAGTAGATTATGATTGAGGGTATCAAGGCGCGACTTAGGTCTAGGAAACAAGCGTAAACGGTAGTGTCTCGTTGCTTGTAGTAATTGACTACTTGCTTTAATGCGAATATAGCCATATCGGTTGATACCTTAGGTCGGAACCCAAACTGCCCATCGTCATTATTTATACTTCCTAAGTGCATATGGATGACACGTTCAAGAACCTTGGCCACAATCGTGCTAACGAAATGGGTGTAGTTGGCCATGCTCGATATATCACCCGTATTGTTCTTCGGAATAGGCACAACCAATGTTCGAATAAGCTCCTCAGGTAAGTAGCAATGCCTAACACAGAGATTGAAAAGCCAGCCAAAACTTGACAAATATGCTGGCCACAACAGGTGTTCTATACTCAGCCCATCATGCCCCAGAGTTTACCACGCGTCATTTTTCTTAAAATGATTTCTATTTCCTTCAAGTAACCGACACGCGATGAGCCTCCGTGTCATAACTGTTTGATTGATTATATTTATTATTTGAATTACTGTCAGTTGAAATATTAAAATGCTTGCAAAATAAATTAGCTATATTTCTTTGTTCTTCTCTCCTTCTACGCTGACAGGTAGAATTACTTTTCGATCCAACTTTTTGTTTCTTTCCAAAATTCTATAAAATTACCAGCACTACGATGTCGAGCCAGCAGATCCATCTTGATCTGTTCTTGATGGTTTGAATGTATTTAACTTGCGCCTTAAATTCCCTGCGCAAGAAGTCATGTTATTGTAATAATACCTCGAGCATGGCCTACCATACATAATCCATTGTAAAAACTTTCTCTGGCCTTAACATGGATTGCCTTACGTGAAAATTCCAGCCCTATCAATCTATGTCTTCCACTCAGCCCTCCTTGATTGTAACTATGTACTGCCGCCAATTGTAACGATTTTATAATATCACTGTAAAATTCGTCTATGAATTTAAAATGATCCTTATTCTTACATAATCTATTTTTATCAATACATTCTAACATATTACTATGCTTAAATAATACTGTACATAAATTTTCATTTAAACCTTATAATAAGAGTTTATTGTTCGGGATCTCTATGCTTCAAATGTATTTACTTTTAATTGTATCAATCTCATTACAATTTTCTATTTTGGGCCGAATAAATTACTATTACCTAATTACTAGAGGTAAGTGATCTGACCATAGCGCATCGTATTGGATGTACATGTCT
The DNA here is from genome assembly GCA_029286875.1 of Lamproptera curius. NCBI lineage: Eukaryota > Metazoa > Arthropoda > Insecta > Lepidoptera > Papilionidae > Lamproptera > Lamproptera curius. The sequence continues at coordinate 95,649 of JAGSMT010000273.1, read as the reverse complement.
GTAACGAGAGTAGCCGCTGGCAGTCACACACCAGTGGTCGAGCCAGCGACACGTCCCATTCGCTTCAGCTTATGTATGTATACGAGTTAGGGTCGAGGCTCTCCAGGTCAAGAATGCGTAAACATTGATCACCACAGAATTCAGCCAGCTCTTTTCCAAAAGAGAACCCGGGTGCGCTTGTAATCGCCCAGGGCTATCACATTCAGTCCCAGAGCTCTCGATCATGGCACTAACCTGAGCTAAGCACTGGATAAATTCCGGGAGATTATCCTCACGTCCGTAGGCATATCACACTAAATACTATGATACTACGTTCATCTTGCACTAGTCGCACTGCCACAATTCGATCACTGTACACTGCACTATCTCGGCTCCGGTGAACAAGCTCGAGGCGCCACGCAGGCGCCGTCCCTCCATGGGGCCTGCCACGCAGCGCCTGCTGACGATCCACGGAGGACTTGGCAAAGCAGCCAAACTCCTTATCAATTTCGTTTATGAAACCTAGGTCATGGCATTAGCCAGGTCTCCTGGAGAGCTATGACAGTCAGCGTACCTGCATAGATCTCTCACGTGCTGAACGGACCTCTTTGTTGATTTACAGTTAAAAGAAACCAAGTTAACATTCCAGTCTTGTACGTTCATAACTGTTTAGTTATTCCAGCGGTACCGTTCTGATAGAAGCAGAACGCGATTGTCGATACTTTCGAAATACCAAATTTTCTGGCCAAAAGTCTTTCTGTGAAATAAATTTAACTTATGGGCATGGACTGTTATTTTAAACGAATTAAAATTCGTTTCTCTATTTTAGCTCAACTATTTCTACGGCAAAACATTCTTGATTCATCTCTTTTATGTATTCAATAATGTCCTTTTCCTTTATATCTTTTTTTGTTCGTGATAAGTAGACTACGCAAAGGTTTCCTGCACATGCAATTTACTAGCATTTTGCGAAGTGCCCCTTTCATTTCTGTACCTATAAATATGTTTTTTCTTTGTACAGTAGTGAAACCATCCTCATCTTTCTGTTTACGTGTTTGCGTACTGTAATGTGTCTGCAATATCCCTATGTAGGTTTATATGGAATGTCATTTTCTGCGATCAGCTGTTGTTGCGATAACGTTTGTCGAGGTCCGTTGTTTTGAACAGAGTGGAACAGGTGCGAGTGCGCAGGCGCGGGAGACGTTTGGTTGGGACCCACCGCTCGCTTCCCGCACCCTCCTCTTGGTAGCACTGAGGTGCGCTCGGGCCGACAACGACGCTTTTGCTAATATCAGGCTCGATACTACCCGCGTTTTCTTGGCTCGTATAATTATTAATAACATTGTTTCTGATGTTCTTATCTTTACTATAAGACCCACGAAACAGATCTTCAGATGGTATGCTATTGCTATTGCAGGTTTCTGAAGCTCCAATATAAGTTTTTAACGTTCTTAACTTCACTTTTTAATGAGTTTATCTCAGAAGATGGTGTTTCAGATTTCAACAAATTCACGTCAGATTTTAACACGCTCATTTTCTTTTAAAAAGTTGTTATATCGATGTGATCAAATGAAACCGCAGGAAGTTTATTTAAATTTTTCGCCACGAAATTAGGCGGCAGTCAGGATCAAACTCCTTAATTAGTTTAATAATGTCTTGAATGCTCTTCTGCTCGCACCATCCTTTCGTCTCATAAACTTCTTAGTAGGCGCAATATGTATGCGACAGATCTTGATTGTTCAATTTCATCAGAAGAATACGCGCTTAGACAAATTTGTATTATCTTGTCTCCGTAATGTGTCCACTTTTACTAACAAATGCAAGCAGTTCGTTAATAACTCACTTTACACGCGTGACATCTAGCATCACAATTCATTTCGTCACCTCGATACGTAACAACGTTAAACGAAGTAGGCGACCGTACCGTATGCATCGCGCGTGCGGTGCGCGCAACACGTGAACTGTACTGAATGATAAAGAAAAGCTAATGAAAAGCTATAATGCGTTACTGAATAAAATCATAATGCACATATTGTTAATAGTATATATTTATTTTACTTTTTACTGACAAGTTTTGTTGTATTAAAAAATTGTGAATCTTTTAAATACTTTTAAATACGTGTTATGAACACGTAAATATGATTAAAATTCGTTTTAAACATTTTGCGTATATCATAAATACTTATTACTTAGTTTACTTTAGTTTTCGGTATACGTAAAATATTAGATCTACGCATCAGTATTGCTCGAGGAATATGTTTTTTTTATTTAATGCGTTAAACTACTTCATGACACTGCCTCTGGATTTATGCCTCATTCAACTGGACTAGAAATTTAAATTGTTATTCTCTAGTTGGTAAGGGCAATTTGGGCCGATCACCTAATTGTCTGAAAGGTAAGATGATTCATGCGTGGGATGGGCATGTAAAAAGTCAGTCCACCCACCAACCCGCATTGGACAAGCGTGGTAGGATACGGCCAAAATACCCTGATATGGCCTGGGGAGATGATGTTAATTAAGGAAAGCCTAAACTTTTTAAATTGATATTTGAACAAACTTAGCGTTTATGAATTTCACTATCATCCATTAAAAAGTAAAATGTACTTATTGTTATATATTAACTATTTGTTTTCCGCGGCCTCGTCCGGGTGGTAATTTGACGTAGTCCCCTTGGGGAGTGGAACTTTGTGATACCTCTACTTGGCAAAGGAAATATTCATACTAAATTTAAAGTCAATCGGCCTTATATTAGCTTAAGAGATATCATAACCAGTGAGTTTAAAAGCGGGATCTCCTATATATGTATATATATATATATAAGATGTACATTATTTAGAATGTATTATTTATTCGCGTTTTCAGTACCTCTTGCTCCAGATGTTTTTGATAACGTACTTTTATTTAATAGTTTATTGTATTAGTATTTATCATCTAAGCTTCTTTCTGGGCACTCTATTTTAACAACGTAATAACATAGTCGTGACTTGTGTTTGAATTTCATGTGAAATGGATTGTAATTTTAGTGTTGTTTATCTTACCACTGTTTCTCTTATCCATTTCGTATTGTAAGTAATCGCGGGTGTAACTTCTTATTCTACGTAAAAACATTGGCTTTTTTGCATTAGCAAAGGAAAATTCATACGTTACAATAGTCCTAGAACGTAAAACACAGATAGTCTTGAAAGCCTGGACAAACTTGCCACTCGGACACTGTTTAAATGTTGAAAACACGTGTGTTGTAGCTGTTGTGAAGTATTTGGTACGTTTGAATACGAGAATAAGAATTCACGAATAATACAAATGCTTATTATTGCAAAAGGACCAAAAAAATAAAAATGTGCAAAAATAAATATAATTTTATACCACAAACCAGTTTACACTCGATGTAATTTTATTATTTGTTTTAGCTAAAGTTATATCCTTATATTCAAACAATAATACAGTGAAAAAGCATTTTAATATTTAATTTGTGATAATAATTTCAAACATGAAATAATTTCATGAGAAGTATTTATAAGCACATCACTTTGGTATAAAAACCTGGTAAATTATCCATTTTTTTAAAACGCCGATAATAATAAAACATTATATTTATTTTTTGAATTAGGAACAAGACAGCTCTTAGCAAATTTACATGCACAATCAGTGAAAGTAAGCGTTCAATTGGATACACCTTCGCAGATAGCTTTAGGGAGGGTGAAGGGAAGCTTTGAAATAATTGGCATTAAATATGTCGAGCTCACAGAGGGCTCATTAGGGGCAAAAGCAAGGATTTTAATTAATTACTTAAATATTATTATTAATTCCTATTGAAAAGATACGTAAACAGCCACTTGTATGTCTTTTATGCGTACAATTTACGTCAAATGTAATATTTTTTAATATATTTATAAAAAAATAAACAGTAGTTTTAACATTCATTGGATTTTATTATATTTCTATTTTTTAGCAATACGCTATATTTTTGCATTATTCACTTTCCACGTTGCGTATTTCACTTTTTTTGCATTATTAACTTAACTTTTAAATTTTATCAAATTATATAACAAATGCATTAACAAAATCTTGTGGAATGGTTTTATTATATACCTATTTCATAAAAAGTTTCCCTTTAAACGCCTCAGACTCTCACACTCTTCGATGTTCCAGATTTACCGCAAAGTCCAAATTATTTTTTAAATTTCAAATATTTTAATTTAACAAAAAAATTAGACATCTATACTTCATTGACTAATAAATTCCTTTCAATACCTTTTATCGATTACTGCGAGGAGATGGGCCATTTTAAAATAGCAGATTTTCTCTAAGCTTCCTTTTGAACAGCGTTTGCCTGATGGTTTTAACATAACTAAGCTTAAGAGTACTTGGAAAAAAGATGTAATTGGAACTGTTTGCATTAATATTCAATCGCATTATAAAGGTAATGGAGAGACTTTTATACTAGAAAACAAACACTTTTTAACTAGAAAAGAAACTTTAAAATGCAACCCAACCTTTGTAAAAATTTCTATCTTCAATACGTTCATCATTATCATCATCACCATCAGCCTGTGTTAGTCCACTGCTGGATTTAGGCCTTCCCTAATGCACGTCTTCTCCATTGGGGGTATTTGTACCGTATCCCACCACGTTGGTGCAATGCCTATCCGACGCATGGATCATCTTATTTCTGACAATAGAGTTGAGACGGCCCAAATTGTGCCAACGTTCCAAAAACAACGATAACACAAAGTTGTTTACACCGCAGGATTTGAACCAATGACCTCCAGTTTATAAATCGAGGGCAAACACTGTTACGCCACAGAGGTGGTTCTTTACTATGTTGCTTACAACAAAAATAACACGACATAGTTAATTGTGATTTTTTTACGTAATATTAAAACAAATTTTTAATAATTTCATATTATACACCTTAACTGTTTTAAAATCTGCATTAAAAACAGGTGAGTATTAATAATGTCTTTATAATATAAGGCTCAACTTTTTTTCTCTAGCCTTTTCATATCCAATTAAGTTTTATTATATATAGTACTAGGGACCCGTCCCGGCTCCGCACGGGTGAAATTCTGATATCTGTAATATCAATGTCTATTATACTACTATCTATAAAATATATAATTTATCCGCGTTTCTCTACAATATTCTGCCTGAAATATACATATAAACCTTCCTCTTTAATCACTCTATATATTAAAAAACCGCATCAAAGTCCGTTGCCTAGTTTTAAACATTTAAGCATACATAGAAAAATAGGGGCGGAAGAAGCGACTTTGTTTTATACCATGTAGTGATATTCTAGACAATTAAATCTAAAGATAGCAACAATGTTTCGGAATAAAATGGAAAAAAATGCATTCTACTCAACGAAACATGTTTTGAATTATAAAAAGTTTTTATACATATTTTATTAATTATTTATTGCTCTCCTAAAGTCGAAAATAAGCAAATCTTTCTGATAGAGTGACGACATTCGTGAAGTGGCCGGTGTGTCCAAGTCGGCCGGTATTTACTTATTAAATGCTGTGGTGTTAAAATTTGACCAAAGAGTTTTCACGGTTCTGTTATAGAGCAAATAAAGGCACCGTAGTAGCATTCCCCTAGATATTTTATGTTTTAAGAACATTATGGACACAGTTATCGGTAACTTAAATAATAGTAAACATTGCTAAATGTTCTTATTAGCTATTGTTATTAAGGTATTATTTGTGAAAGATTTTAAAATACGACATTTAATCCACCGGAAGCTTTGAATAGTATTTATTTCTAAACAACATTTAGTAAATACCTCCTACTTTGATACATTACATGCTGCGATATTTCATATATTTTTCTCTATCCTTTCAAAAACTTATTGCCTTCAACTTATAGAATTGTAGTCATATTCGTTTCAGATACCTCTCAAACGCGTTTTGCAAAGCATTTCTAAAATTGTTGAAGAAGTATTTCGGATACATTTTATGCAAATATGAAATATATTAACAGCATTGGCCCTTGCTTTGCAAACCGCTGGGAGCTTCGAATCCAGCGGGATACCACTATGTGCTATTGTAGTTTTCTGGTTGACTGAGAAAATATGGGCCAATATATTAATTGTCTGAAAAGTAAGATGACTAGGCATGGGTCGTCTTACTTTTCTAAATGGGATTAACAAATTCGGTCCGCTGACAGTTGTTATGTGATGTAAACGACAATTTGCTTGTACAACAACTTTTATTCAGGTAAATCTGAATAACGATAGTTTGGGAAATTGACAACGTGAAAGAAAAACGATTTAAAAAACAATTACAAATATCAGAGTGTATCTTGTTTAAGCAATATAAAGTTCAAATCCTAATTATTTAACTATTATTTAAGACTAGCGACCATCTAAGGAGTCGTAAAAGAGTCATTAATTAAAAAAAATAATAATAAAACCTTTTTAAGGTAGTATACCTTTAGCGTCAAAATTTTGTGAAAAATCTCTCAATGCTACCGCAATGCCGCCATATAACTATCAACTGGACGGAAATTAAAGTCGTAGTCGTCGGTCTGCAATTCGATATCCCACAATACGTACCGTTGCGATTTCACAAAAGAATATCTTTCATATAGCGACGAGTTTTACTCAAATAGAAATGCGATTTTTTTAATAATAAATATAATTTAATATAATTTTAGATACAATGAGTTTAGACGTTTGTTCTATTAAAGTGCGATATTTATTGCGTATTTAATCGGTACACTTAAAATCTTGATTGCTTCTTCTGGTTGCTTCTTGCTTCTTCTTGATTGATCCTTTCTTAAAAGAATCCGCTCGTGGATGGTTAAGAAAATGTAGATTAGGTGCAGTCATCTTAAAACAAATCTATCAAAAGGCTTATACTGTTTTTAATTGTAATTAACGACAATGTTGTATTATCGAATAAAGGGACTTTTTACAGATTTTATTGCGTTTTTTATTTTTCATTTTAAATTACAATTAAGATCTGGTAATACCAGTTCAGCACTGGTAACAAGACGCATGACATCTCAGTCTACCCTTGATCACGGCCGCTGTAAAGTGTTTGATACGTCAGGGAATAAAAATGTAAAATAAACGCGATAACATCCGTAAAAGTCCTTTTTCCTATAGGTGTAGTATTCGCGTAAAACAAAGAATTGACAATGTTGTAATAATACACGTGCGTGCTCTATGATATACCACATACATATGTTATATATTACGTGAAAAGACACATGATTACAAATAGATATCTCATTTATACTTTTATAACAATTGATTGAATTGAGTTGTTCACGAGTTTCCTTTTAAAATTATTTATAGTATTCACCATCTTATTTTCTAGTTCAACACAATCCATAGTCGATTGTATTAGAAATGACGAAAAAAAGTCCGTACCTAATAAAATATTCACGTCATCAGGGTCCACAGTGTACATGGTCTCATGATCCACGTGAGCATGGACCCTGGGTATAATTTTAAATAATTTTTAAGCGATAAAATAATAAATATGATAAAAAATTTTATTAATTATAATAAAAAGTATTCGCGTAAGCAACAGAAAATATTATCGAGATCAAAAATTGTGGTGCGTGATCAAACTTTGTGCTACCTTTATTTAAATATAATTCGATCACCCAACGGCTGAGAAGAAAGATACTCCATGCGTTAGATTATTTTACTTCTAAAGGTAATGTTGCAAATAAATTTTCGCTACTTTTATTTGGTGAGTTATATACAATTGCATCTCTTAATACAATGACTCTAACAATCGAAAATCTATTTTACATGTACTTCTTATTATATTTAAATTTTGGCTGCCAAGTTTAGTACGACAATAAAATGTAATAAAAACCGCCTCCGGTATGGCTCTTTTTTATAAACCGGAGATCGTGGGTGCGAATCCATTTGGAAAACAATATCGTGTTTTCGTTATTTTCTAGTAGGTTACAATAATTTAGGGCTAACACTCAGTCTGAAAAGTAAGATGATCTATACATCAGATAAGCATGTAAGTAGTCGGTCTTAGTTGTCAAGGCCATCTTTGGCTGCCGTTATGGAATGCCAAAGCCATCAAATTTACTGACAACAACCTCATCCTTAAATGCAGTTTACCGTTTGCCAGTTGCTCTGTTTTAAAACTATTATTCCGGTAAACCTGAATGGATGAAAAGCCGACCCCGTGATTGCGTGCGATAATGATATAAAATTATAAATCTACATAGAACGAAAAAATTGGTGCGTGGGATGGGCATGTAAAAAATCTGACCACATACCAACCCGAATTGAACCAGCGTGATGGGACACGGTCCAGAAATACCCTAATAATGATGGAGAAAGCGTGCAGTAGGGGAGGATTATATCCAGCAGTGGGTGATGATGATGATGATGTTGATAGAATGAATTAAATTTGTTTGATTTTGTTTTATAAATTTTATAAATAATGAAAAGTCTGCTTTGTGTTACTTATAATCTTACATAAAATATGACAGCAAAAGGTATAGGTAACTGATAACACAAAGCCTACATAAAAGCCGAGAGGATAAGTGGGTTATCAGCATCATCATATTGAAAAATAATGACCACAGAGTTTATAAATTCTGATAGGATTACGAAAAAAGATTTTTAAGTTTTATTTCTCTTCAACCTTTGTTTGCTTCATAATTTTCTATTTAAACTTTTTTGTCGTGGGGAAATACCTACGCATACCTGACCTCGTGGGCACATAGACGAGTTATGTCGGACTTGCACCGACTAAGACTACCACGTTGTTCCTTCCTGGCGCCTTAAGGATAGGGTTACAGGAACGCTGTGGCAATTTCTGACCCTTCTTGGCCCTATGGCCAAGTACAGCTAGTGGAGGCCTAGATGTTGGGCTCCGCTGCTAGCATCGTTTCGGCCGCAGAAGGAGGAGAGATCGACGACATTATTCCAAATGTCACTTTTGTCTTTCTAACTAAAACTTTTATAATAAATATTATAAGTAATTTTAAATAGATATTTTATTCTGTTTTAATATCTGATATAATACAGTTGGGAAGGCTCAAGATGCGACCACAAAAGTCAACAGTGTCGAACATTTTGTTTCTTATTTTTTAGCTAGATGTGCCTTGTTATTTTTTCTATTGCACATATCCATTATGATCCGCTAAAATAATTTATAGTCAATATTATAGTATGAGGTATTTAGTAGCACGTTATAACGTAGATAGGTTTTGTTAATAATTAAAAACTCCAGTTTAGAATAACAAATAAGCATTTGCTTTTAATATCCACACAATACATTAGAAGGAGATAAACCAAAGGAACAATAGGTAAGATGTTTGCAAAAGTAGGAAATATAAGAAGTAGGAGGAATGGAATTTAGGGCTAGTTAAGGCACTAATTATGCTATTAATAAGCGGACGATGGTGGGGTAGCTAGAGCGCATTCAGCCAAATTGTAAATCGTAAAGAAATATTCGGAAGCGTATGCAAGTACATATTTAAGGAGTGATTCACTTTAAAAGGTCAATAAATTACCATATAAGGTCGTAATGAAAGCATAAAAGGCGTACTTTCTTATAAGTTTTTCCCCTTTGTCAACTGATTGTTGCTTTTCATATATATAAATCTACATATGTATACAGAACATGCCTTTTTTAAACTTACTGATCACGATATATCTGAAGCTATATTAAGACCAATTGAGTTGAAATTGCATATAAATATTTCTTTTTCTAGGTAGAGATCAGTTTAGAACGGGTTTTACGAAATTCTACCCCCAAAGGGGATTGCAGGGTACACTACAGCTAGTACTTAATAGAATCAAAAAAACTATCCTATATATCGAAACTCACTTGTGCTACTTTAGCCTCAATAAATTTGACCAGCTTTTATATTAAATTCATTTCCATTCTACATTCAATTCATTTCCATTCTCCGTAAATTTATTTACCTTTAGTGCATGCAGTGGGCGCATGTGGCATTTCCAGAAGGCTTTTTAGTAATGCTTGTAACTCTATATAGATTTACCCTTTACTCACATATCCTTTAAATTTTAGTATTTATAAGAAGTCAGTAACAAAACGTATAATTATTATCTTTTTATACATATACCTTTGCTGAACGTATAATTATTTACTTTTATATAATCTATATCTCTATAATTATTTAATTATAATATTATGATTTTACTTATACTGTTTGTTTCGTCATTTCTAATACAATCGACTATGGATTGTGTTGAACTAGAAAATGAGATGGTGAATACTATAAATAATTTTAAAAAGTAAATTCGTGAACACCTCAATTCAATCAATTGTTATAAAAGTATAAATGAGATATTTATGTATGTATATCTATTTGTAATCATGTATCTTATCACAGTAATATATATACATATGTATGAGTGTATATCGTAGAGCACGCACGTGTATTATTACAACATTGTCAATTCTTTGTTTTACGCGGATACTACACTAATGAAAAAAAGGACTTTTTACGGATGTTATCGCGTTTATTTTACATTTTTAATTCCCGACGTATCGAACACTTTACAGCGGCTGTGGTCAAGGGGTAGACTGAGATGACATGCGTATTGTTACCAGTGCTGAACCGGTATTACCAGATCTTAATTGTAATAACGGAATTTAAAATGTAAAATAAAAAACGCAACAAAATCTGTAAAAAGTCCCTTTATTCGATAATACAACATTGTCGTTAATTACAATTAAAAACGGTATAAGCCTTTTGATAGATTTGTTTTAAGATGACTGCACCTAGTCTACATTTTCTTAACCATCCACGAGTGGATTCTTTTAAGAAAGAATCAATCAAGAAGAAGCAAGAAGCAACCAGAAGAAGCAATCAAGATTTTAAGTGTACCGATTAAATACGCAATAATTATCGCACTTTAATAGAACTGTGGTGTTACCGTGATATTTAAAAGTTTTGTAAAATACTTGTAATAATTTATTAAACTTAATAGTTAAAATTTATTTTATTATAATTGTATAAAACTACTTATTTATTTAAATTGAGTCCGGGCAGTCGTCGCGCATTAGTCAGATGTGACTAACGAGTCCTATTAGATAATACGAAACAAATGGATCGTATTGAACGTACACCGGTCGTCTCAAGGTCAGTATGCAGCTAACTTCGAGCGCCACTCCACGTCGCCCGCGCTCACGCAGCTTTGATACGCAAACATCAACTGCAACCAAATCTTCAAATCTATCTTTTGGTATTGCTATCTACTAGCTTGCTATCTGTGCTTATGCTTCTTTCTTTAAATTTAAAGCAAAATAAACTGTTGGTGCATGTACAAAACGGACTATTATTTACATCTACCTGAAGACCTGCACTACACTGGTGACCCGACACAAAGAAAAAGAAGAAGGAAGCATATATATCGTAAGCTAATCATACATTTTCAACAAAGAATAATAACCGAGCAACGTAGCGGAGACGCGGGTACAGGCAAGTTGGACGTAAGCAAAAGACTTTTACACTTCAAGATTTCAAGTCGTATCTCGTGTCGTCCACCTCCGTTCTGGGCCGAAAGAACCATCGGTATGGTTTGCTCAGTTATAAAGGCAATTTTAAGCTCTCGGGAATTAAAGATGATGAACAAAATTTAATTACGTCATATCTACTCTCTCGAGCACCGTTATGCTGCAGAAGTGAAAGATCTCTAGTAAATCCACCGAGTGAAGGAAAATACGAGAAATTAAAGACAGAACTAATTAAGCGTCTCCAGCGTCAAGAGAAAAAGAAGTCAAGCAGTTGCTTATGCACGAGGAGTTGGGAGATCGCCGCCCATCGCAATTTTGCGCCACCTGCAAAGCTTAGCAGGGCCAAAAGTCACAGACGATTTTATTCGCACAATCTGGGTCAGTCGTCTGCCAGCAGCCATGCAACCTATCCTTGTATCGCAGAAATCGTTAGACATTCAGTCCATTGCAGATCTGGCAGATAACATGCACGAGCTAGTTCCATCTTCACCGCAAGTGGCTACCACGTTAATTGCAGAAGGATCAGCCCTACAAGCAATGGCAAAGCAAATCCATGAATTGACGAAGCAAGTTCAAGCACTTTCATCGGTTGATAGGAGATCTAGATCTAGGACTCGATGTAACCAACGCCAAAACAACAGCAAAAGTCTGGAACGATCGCAATCTAATTTCAGAAAATTTCCTAACTGCTGGTATCACCATAGATTTGGCAACAAAGCTCGAACCTGCATGAAGCCTTGCAATTACAAGCCGGAAAACTACAACGGCAGTCGATAATGGCGGCTAACGTCGATTGCCAACACACACCTGGTCGCCTGTTCGTTACAGATCAAAGGACACGGATGCAGTTTTTGGTTGATACGGGAAGCGATCTTGCGTTTTCCACGCACCGCCTCTACGCCACCACAGGCCAAAGACAAGCTTATGAGCTTTACGCTGCTAACGCACACCATAGCTACATACGGATACGCACATCTGGACCTCAACCTCGGCTTACGTCGTGACTAAGCTGGCGTTTTATGTAGCAGACGTTACTAAACCAATTATCGGCGTCGACTTCTTGTCATTCTTGGCCTCATCGTCGACTGCAGAAACCAACGTTTAGTGGACAGCATTACAACGCTTACTGCATCAGCAGCGTCCGCAGCTTCGTCGAACATGATCTCTACTATTAAGACACTGATTGGCGAGTCTTGCTACCATGATTTACTGCGAAAATATCCAGACTAACGCGACCAGCCGGAACGCAACGCCTGGTGAAGCTGAAACTGTTCATCATATTCGAACAATACCAGGTCAACGGTGTTTTGCAACCCCGCCGTTTAGCACCAGACAAACTCCAGATAGCCAAACAAGAGTTTGAGGCAAGCTTAAAAACGGAACTGCAAGACCCTCAGAAAGCCCATGGGCATCACCACGCATCTTGCGCCTAAGAAAGATAGCGGGTGGCGACCATGTGGCGACTATCGGATGTTGAACGCCAGAACAATACCAGATCGTTCCCAATCCGTCATATCATGACTTCACCATAATATATCTGTTGCCACGTCTTTTCAACAATAGATCTCGTAAAAGCATTCAACCAGATACCAGTCCATGAAGATGATATTAAGAAAACAGCAATAACAACTCCTTTTGGTTTGTACGAATTTCCTTATATGAGTTATGGACTCAGAAACGAGCCAGACTTTTCAGCGTTTTGTAGATGAAATGACCCATGGCTAGACTTTACCTATGCATACTTGGATGACTTTCTTGTCTTTTCAAAGGACGAAGAAACCCACAAGAAACATCTCAGTAAACTCTTTGACCGACTTAAGAAGTATGGAATGGTTATAAATACTTCCAAATGTGTCTTTGGAGCTTCAGAGGTAACCTTCCTCGGCTACAAAGTGTCTTCCGTAGGAATAAAGCCTCTTGAGTCAAAAGTCGAAGCCATCAAGCAATTTCCTCTACCGAAAACTGTACGGGAACTAAGGCGATTTTTGGGAATGCTTAATTTCTATCGAAAATTTATCCAAAAAGCTGCCGAAATTCAAGCACCACTACATTCTTTGCTCAAAAACTCTGCAAAAGGGTCGCAGCCAGTAACAATGACAGAAGAACAATACGATGCATTTCAAAAGTGCAAAGAAAGTTTATGCAAAGCCACGCTACTGACACACCCAGATTTAAATGCAAAAATTGCTGTCGTTACAGATGCTTCAGATAAGCAATAGGCGCCGTCCTTCAACAGCGCAAGGATACTGCTTGGAGCCCCTAGCATTCTTTTCTCGTAAATTGAGCGAGGCGCAAAAGAAATACTCTCTCTATGATAGAGAGCTTCTCGCCATTTACGAAGGAATCAGGTATTTTAGACACATGCTGGAAGCACGCCACTTTACTGTGTCACACAGACCACAAGCCCATCTGTCATGCTTTTACTTCTCAAAAAGTCAAATGCTCCTCGATTTTATAGCGCAGTTTACCACTGACATTCGACACATATCAGGAAAAGACAACGTTGTGGCAGACACATTGTCCAGAGTGGAGCAGCTTGAGCAGCCAATTGACTTGACAGAACTGGCAAAATCACAGCAGTTAGATGCTGAACTTAAACAACTACTAGACAGCAACACATCCTTGAATTTACTTATCGTCAAGATTCCTGGAACAAAAGTGGAAGTATATTGTGACAATAGCACTGGAGAACAACGGCCATATGTAACGAAGTCCCTAAGACGCAGAGTATTTAACAGTCTGCACTCTCTCAGCCACCCTGGCGCTAAGGCAACCACTAGACTGGTCACTCAGCGCTATATATGGCCAGGAGTAAAGAAGGATTGTCGTGAGTGGGTCAAGACCTGTCACTATTGTCAGCTGGCAAAAACCACTCGCCATGTATCCGCGCCATTAGGAACATTCAAATTACCTCGTGCTAGATTCACCTCAGTGCACATTGATTTAATTGGTCCATTGCCTTTATCCCATGGCTATCGTTATTGCCTAACAGCCATAGACAGATATACCAGGTGGCCAGAAGCCGTGCCGATTGAGGATATAACCGCAGAAACGGTAGCGAAGGCTCTTATGTCCGGATGGATAGCGCGCTTTGGATGTCCTATCGAGATCATAACAGACAGAGGACGTCAATTCGAGTCAGCATTATTCAAATCCTTATCAGAAATAGCTGGTTTTCAACACAAACGCACGACAGCCTACCACCCCGCCTGTAACGGCATGGTAGAAAGATTACAGGCAAATAAAGACAGCTCTCATCTGCCACATAAGCATGAGCTGGACGGAAGCATTACCGTTGGTGCTACTTGGCATACGCAGCGCCTATAAAGAAGATTTGCAGTCATCTTCAGCGGAGCTGGTATACGGAGAGTCACTTAGATTGCCTGGAGAGATATTCCAGCCAATATCAGATATGAGTACTGACATCACAGATTACATAACACGTTTGCGCACAATCACGAAAAATATGCAACCTAAACCTGCATCACGCCACTGCAAGAAAAACGTTTTTGTTTTCAAAGACCTATGTCACTCCACTCATGTGTATCTTCGGGAAGATGCTCTAAAAGGCGCACTGAGCCCAGCTTACTCTGGACCACATAAAGTACTGAAAAGAGATGACAAAATTTACACCATAAATATCAGAGGAAAACCTACCACCGTATCCATAGATAGGCTGAAACCAGCGTACATACTCACCAGTGACGCAAGCCTGTCATCAGCCAACACCTTACAAGAACCTAATACTAATCAAAAAGAGACAAGATCGCGCTCGGGCAGAATTGTGAAGTTCCCTGACTATTATCGCCCGTAGGACGGTCTCTGGAAGGGGGTGGTGTGGTGTTACCGTGATATTTAAAAGTTTTTAAAATACTTGTAATAATTTATGTAAACTTAATAGTTAAAAATTATTTTATTATAATATTGTATAAAACTAGTTATTTATTTAAATTGAGTCGCAGGGCAGTCGTCGCGCATATCGTGTGCACTACAGTCCTATTAGATAATACGAAACAAATAGGATCGTATTGCAACGTCACACGGTCGTCTCAAGGTCAGTATGCAGCTAACTTCGACGCCACTCCACGTCGCCCGCGCTCACGCAGCTTTGATACGCAAACATCAACTTGCAACCAAATCTTCAAATCTATCTTTTGGTATTGCTATCTCGTACTTAGCTATCTGTGCTTATGCTTCTTTCTGTTAAATTTAAAGCAAAATAAACTGTTGGTGCATGTGCAAAACGGACTATTATTTACATCTACCTGAAGACCTGCACTACAGAACAAACGCCTAAACTCATTGTATCTAAAATTATATTAATATTAAAAAAATCGCAAAAATTTGCATTTCTATTTAAGTAAAACTCGTCGCTATATGAAAGATATTCTTTTGTGAAATCGCAACGGTACGTATTGTGGGATATCGAATTGCAGACCGACGACTACGACTTTAATTTCCGTCCAGTTGATAGTTATATGTGCGGCATTGCGGTAGCATTGGAGAGATTTTTTCATAAAATTTTGACGCTAAAGGTTACTACCTTAAAAAAGGCTTTATTAATTTTTTTTAAAAAAATAATACTTTTTTGCGACTCCTCAGATGGTCGCTAGTTTTAAATATTAGTTAAATAATTAGGATTTGAACTTTTATATTGCTTAAACAAGATACACTCTGATATTTGTAATTATTTTTTTAAATCGTTTTTTCTTTCACGTTGTCAATTTCCCAAGCTATCGTGTATTCAGATTTACCTGAATAAAAGTTGTTATGTACAAGCAAATTGTCGTTTACATCCCATAACAACTGCCAGCGGACCGAATAATCCCCATTTAGAATAGTAAGATCCCATGCCTGGTTATCTTACTTTCAGACAATTAATATATTGGCCCATATTTTCCCGTAGAAACAGAAAACTACGATAACACAAAGTGGTATCCCGGTGGATTCGAAGCTACCAGCGGTTTGCAAAGCAAGGCCAATGACTGTTAATGTATTTCATATTTGCAATAAAATGTATCCCGAAATACTTCTTTCAACAATTTTAGAAATGCTTTGCAAACGCGTTTGAGAGGTATCTGAACTAGAATTTTATAAGTTGAAGGCAATAAGTTCTTGAAAGGATAGAGAAAAATATATGAAATATTGCAGCATGATGTAATGTATCAAAGTAGGAGGTATTTGCTAAATGTTGTTTAGAAAAATACCATTCAAAGCTTCAGTGGATTAAATGTCGTATTTTAAAATCTTTTCGAATAATACTTTAATAACAATAGGTTATTAAGAACATTAAGCAATCTTTACTTTTATTTAAGTTACCGATAACTGTGTCCATAAAGTTCTTAAAACATAAAATATCTAGGGGAATGCTACTACGGTGCCTTTATTTGCTCTATAACAGTACCATGAAAACTCTTTGGTCAAATTTAACACCACAGCATCTAATAAGTCCTTAAATACCGCGACTTGGACACACGGCCACTTACGAATGTCGTCACTCTATCTTGCCCCAGGGCATCCCACACTACGTTTCATAGGACTATATAGTTTTATAGAACAGAAAATTTTATTGACTGTTAAATAATAATGAAGGATTTCGACAGGGACAAACTAGGAAATTTGATAATTTATACATTAAACATTAAAGTCTTATTTAATAAGACATTCATGTTTAATGTATAAATTATGCTAGAGCATCAACAAATTAGCTTAATTTCATATGAAGCAGAAATTAAAGGAAATAAAGAGACTGTAATTCTATTATTTTAAAATTCTCTAAAATTTTTTTATTCAGGTTCTAATAGGTTACTCAAGATAACTGCCTTCGATCTGCTAACAACAATTAACTTCGCAAGGTAGACATGAAATTTCATTTTTAGATAATATAGCTTGATTTAATGATAAAAACCTGCCTTGTAATCAAGGATTGGATGTGAAATATTTAGATACGGATTTTTATTCATTAAATTTTAAATAAACTGATGCAAATATACTTATGACTGAGTTAGACAATAATTTCGACATTTTTCACCCTATTATGATAAGAATTTAACTACAATTACTTGTTATTCAGTGTACACAAATAACAAATTAAATCTAGTTGCGCCCCTATAATGCTCATTAATTATGGGAGCAGACACACTTGGAGTCCAGTATTAATCATACTAAACGTGCTTAAATAAACCCATACTAACTACCTAATTAATGTACCATATAACTTGTACTATTCAAATTCTCAATTTTTATATAAGTGCTCATTTATAAGTTAAAGTAATACCAGATTTTTGAAGCCACAAGACTAATAAGAAGATCACCTAATGTTTATCGATACACTTTTCTCTTAAGATAGAAAGCATAAGATCTCACAAGTCAGTTACAACACATTTGTAGCTTTTTCAATGTTAGGAATGTCTATGGGCAACAGTAGTTTTACAATCAAATAATTTTACTCTTTAACATCTTAATTATTAAAAAAAACATCATACTTGCTAGGTGCAAATCACATTACTGTGGTACTCTGTGGTATTTACAATTATGAAAATATTTAGCTTTTGTTTTGTTACGTTAATAATGTGAAATGAAAAATATTACGCACAGTAAAAAAAAATAAAAGAGTTATTAACGGTATAACAATTTTAATGTACCAAGGGATAAAATAATACTTGGTTAATTCGTAAAATATAATGAAGGTAAATCCTAATTTCAAAAGTTAAACATTTCTTTGAGATTAATCAAGCACACTTTATTGCATAAGTTTGACAAAACGGGCTATTTGATCCTTGAAGCAAAACTATTCACGAATATATACCAAATATCTGAACATGGGTTCTAGGAAATAATAAGATACAAAGCAATTTAAATACTTATTTTTGAATTACGTTAATTTTTACTCGCAATACGAGCTTATGACAAGAAAGAGAAAATTAACAAGCATGTCGTTGATAATGCATTTATTTCTCTTTTGTTAATAATGTATTTATTTCAATAATAAAGCTAAACCAAATTTAATACATAACTAAAGTTAAAATAAAGACTATCACGTAGCCATTTTCCTAAGTCATCATGGGGGCTTCTTGTCCACCCAGATTTACCTAAATAACAGTTTTTACGCAGAGCTGGTATCTGACCTTCACAAACCACAGAGTAAACTGCATTCTCAGTTCTCAGTAAATTTGAAGGATCTGACATCCTATACAGACTGCCAAAGATCGCGTCGACTATCAGGACTGACTTTTTACATGCACATCTGGCGCATAAATTATCTTCCTTCTCAAATTATCGGGTAATGTAGGCCATAATGACCTGACCAACAAGACAACGACAATTACATAAAAGTGTTTTCCCCGTAAGAATAGAACCCACGGCCTCTGGTTTGTAAAACAAGGACCAAAACCACTAGGTAAAATATCCTTTAATAGCAAATGGCATTTTTTTATATTGGACATAAGAAAAATATAGAACAAGCAAGGGCCAATACCGCCTCCGTGGCCTAGCGGTATTGGCCCTTGCTTTGTAAACCGTCGTAGGTTCAAACTCCTCGGGGCGGTGGCGGATAAATTAACGAGACAAGTTTTTGCCGATGGCACGTTGTTATCCGGTTATATTGCCGAAAAAGGTTATTTATACTGTGTGAAGTCGGTCATATTTTTTTGCAAAAATACGCCCTTTGCGTTTTAATATGCCTTTAAATAGCAATGCAGTTTGAGATTTTTGTTATAAAATATCAACTATGTATCAGCCTCGATAATAGAATTATAAATATTTTATGTCAAGAATAAATTCGAGCGTCGTCGTGGACGACGGCGTCTTGATATATTATATTAAATAATTTGTCCTTATGAGTCTCCTCATCTCACCATCACAGGTCAGATTTCAGTCCGTCGCATAAACTGCTATCCGGGTGTCATAAAATGATTTTTAGGCCGATCCGAAATTATTATTGTTTTATGATAAAAGCAATTGTCTGTGTTCTTAAACAAAAACATTTTTTTGTCTTTATTAATATCAATATTTGTGACAAGTATAAAATGTTAACCTCATAATTAATTTTTGAAAATCGGTCTTTCAATACCAAAAATAAAAGGTTAATATTTGACATACTATTTTAATTATTTCCCGTTGAAGTCATTGCTGAACACATCTGTTGCCCAGCATTAATGTTAAAATGTCTATGATTATGTTTTAAGGGTTGCATAGCTTTCAACGTTTCAATCCCGTTGTCATTTTTACGATTGACTGAGGCGTCAAGTTATGTGGGTAGCACTGCCTATTAAGATATAGATATTTTTGTACCTGATGGGACCTAGGGTCATCCGTGGTAGGAAACATAATTTATCATAAGGATTGGTTAAGATAATTCAAAGTGCAAGCTGTCGACTTGTTGGGTTATAACTTATTTTCTTTTAGTGGATTCTTATAAATAGTTTTTTTTTTTTTTTTTTTTTATTTCAGTTGAGGTTTATTGATATACTAATGATTTAAATTATCGGAATAAATAAATAGAATTTACTTATACGTCCGTACATAAAAAAATATAAGTAAATAGCAATGTTATTTATATTGCAGAAAATTTTAAATTATTCTTTAAAATTATTATTAAAATTGATCTAGCTTTTGATCTGCTAAGCTCAAGTTTTCTCTCACAACTATAGGCGTGTTTATTGCTGATTTGCCTGAAACATTGAAAATACACATGTATTTATTTTATGTTTCCATAAATTTTTTAACAAATATGTGGAATTCATTGCCTGTTAAAATTACTATTATATTAACAGGCGCCATTTCTTTTTGCTGTTCAATCCATAGGGCGTATTTTTTTTAATTTACTATTGATTTCAATAAAAAATTTAATTTAATTACCAAAAATTTAAGGAACCAAACTAATACACAGGGTCAAACAAACCAACTGACCGAGAATAAAGTTTTTAATATTAGTTTCAATTATTTAACAAACATAAATTTCCTTAAAAAAAAAAAGGTTTCACATACACAAATATATTAAATTTTTCTACCCTTTCGATAGTAGTCCTTGAGAAATGAATTTATGAGAAATCGGATGAGGAATCCTTTTAACAGGGTTTCATTAGTCCAAGATAGAAATCTGATAAATATTTTCAGCAAAATGAATAAGGAAACAAGTGTCAAGTGCCCATTAAACTATTGTTTTTAAAAAATCATTTTTAAAGTGTTTTTTGTTCATGACTTTTTGTAGAACAAAACATTTAATTTTGAGTCAATGTTATTTCAATGATTAATAAAGACCAACAATATCAAATATCGGAGTTATGAAAAAAGTCACCGTTGTATCGGAGCGGGAAAAAGTTATTGGATAGACGCGAAAAATCACTGCGTATTGCATATTCGGTCTATTCCAAGTATTTTATACTAAATCTCTCTGGAGAGTGACAGACATCCAGCGAATATTTATTGTTGCAATGTTTCACAGAGCCCAAGAATTTTTGCCTATTTATAAATGAACAGTACAGAACATTGCAAACATTTAATAAGATTTTTATAGCCATAGTGCTAGTTAACTTTTCCGTTTTATGAGAGAATTTAAGAAATTTTTCGGGTACAAGCGAAAATTTTAAATTAAAATCACTTTACAATAAAAAATCTTCTTCTAAGAGCAACTTCACCGCAATCAGTTCACAAGAAATCGAGGGCAATCGCTGTCGATAAAAATCAACTGTGTTCTAGAAAACTTTATAGTGTACAATGTAAAAATAAAAGACAATAAATTTAATTATCCTTAATGTACAATGAACTATTTCTCTAATTAATAGTATACTTACATAATTTTAGCAAGATTTCTGAAAAGTTAGTATTTTTATTCAGTTCGTTAATAGTTTTAAATATTTTATTTAAAATTGTTTTAAAGGCGGGTTTTAAATAAACATGTTCTAATAACTTGTTAAGTATTTTCTAATTGAGGATATTCATTTTACTGTAGATAATTGGTAGGCTATAAG
Source organism: Lamproptera curius (assembly GCA_029286875.1). Taxonomy (NCBI): domain Eukaryota; kingdom Metazoa; phylum Arthropoda; class Insecta; order Lepidoptera; family Papilionidae; genus Lamproptera; species Lamproptera curius. The sequence goes on along the minus strand of JAGSMT010000273.1, from coordinate 74,224 downwards.
AAGCATAACAGTTCATTGATACTTACTACTTCAATTTGTCAACTGTTCATGTTTTTGTTACAACAGAATCAAATAATTAATTTACGTAGATTGAGAGCCTTTAATCTAACAAGATAGCAAAACAATACGCCTTACAAAAGTTCAATTGCGTACAATTTTCTCAAATTTAGTACTCAGTCTGATGAAAAGCGCATCTCTAGTAATATATATATATCTATATCTGACTAATATATCTTAATCTGAATTTTCTATTTAGAATACATGCATTAACTCTATTTGGTTTTGCTTAGCTTTTGTGCAATGTCATCTTAACATTCTTCGAACGTAACTTATTTGTCAATAAAAATTGCGAAATCAAACAAACTTGGAATATTTTTTAATCGTTGAGTTATTTTTAAAACCTCAGGATGAACTCAGAGAGAAAGTCATCCTGAATTTAAAATAACTCACGATTGTATCTAACTAACTGTTCGTACTTCTTTTATTTTAGTAAAAATGAAACTAAAAACACCAACATACTGTTTAAATTTATACGTATCGACTCATAAGAATACGCTGTTTGAAAGATTTGAATACTGTGTCGAGCAGGTGAAAGCTCGCATTAGTCTGAATGGATGCGGTCTTGACTACTGAATATCACATCATTTACGACACACATTTATTTTTTGTTATCGACTAATTGTCGCATGTTAAAAGCCAAGTTTACGTTTAATTACTGTTAAATAAATGTTATTTGCATTTAACTTATTGAATACAAAGAATTGCCGTAAGCAGCAAGTGATATTCCGGGTCTACGGTAAGTATGCGAGTCCCACAGAGAACTATTCTGGGCCCCAGTTTGATATATTTTTGTTATTGAACAGCCTTAAAAATGACCCATGGAACTTGTGCAATATGTGTCCTGAAATCAAAATAGTGACTGTTCCTTCTCATTGCATATTTGAAAATATATCGTTTGACTATAAGAGTCAATTAAGAATAAAAACAATCAATATAAATGAGCAATTTAAATGCCAATTTTTGCAAAAAGAAATATACAACAATTAACAGAATATAAATGTTCGTTAAGTATTGATAATGTAAGTTTTAAATACCACTGAACAACAAAAACTTCTTCTTTTGTAAGTATAATGTAATCAAACCAATATTTTTCGAGTTTATTTTTTATTTATTACATCGATATATCTTTAAACCCTTGAAATTATATCCAAAATTTTAAACCGTAAGTGACGTTATTAAAAAGATCTTTATTTGTGACATAATCGTCTTCTGCTTTGTCCTTCTTATCACTCTGTTTTCTGAATAAATCTTTCTTGACTGAATACTGGTGAAATGCATATTTAACAGAGGGATGGATCCTATAAGATGATGTGAATTCCTTGAGATGAATCTTCATCTATCGATAACAATTTTATAATTATATATGTATTATGTATATGTGTATTTGTATAATTTGTATGTATATTACGTATTTAATTATATATAGTATATAGTTTTTTTTTATAAAATTTATGTATGAATGAATGAAATAAATTTAGGAAAATTGTTTGATTATATTTGTCTTGTAGTTTTTGGACTGGCTGGCATGTAAATATGAATTTAATTTTATTGTACAAAACGGCTGAACTCAAAAACAAACAAAAAAAGCAGCGCTATTACTAAGACTGGCCACCTCAAAAGTGTGATGAATAGAGATGGAATTGAAACCTGAATAACGACAAGGTAAACCAATAACTAAATAAAATTTAAGTTAACGTTCAATGAATGACTACAAGGTTTTTGGTTTATACTAAGCAATAGTTTTACTTTCACATACTTTATAAATAAAAAATAATTTAAAAAACTAAAAAATACGCTTTTCTAGAAAATCTAAAAATAAATAATAGGTAAGCATATTTTATAGTTTTTAAACTATTATTTATTTTTAATTACTTAATACTTTTTTGTCGGTCATTAATAAGAATGCCAAATTTAGAGTTAATCCGACATTCTGAAGAGGGTCAAAATAATTTTTAAATATTTAGTTACATGATAACATACGTATCAAGCAATTAAAAGCGCATTAAAAGGGGTAGTGTATCACCTTTCCCCTAATTAGTTGATATTAGGGATTATCAAAGATTTGTTTGAAAAGGAATGAGGGTCAGGTGGACCCAATTTTATTAATAGTTCTAAGATAGGTACATTCTGAGATGTTTAATAAAATTGAAAGCATATGAAAACTATTACTTTCTATTTAAAAGATATTTTATACATCGCCGAGAACGTTAACAATGAAACGAACAGAAAACAATATATAATATTGTTTGTAGTTAAAGCTGGTCATGTTTTTGTTATACTTTATTTTTTTTAAATAAATTTAGTGTGTTTGATAAACAAATTGTAAAATATTTACAAATAATTAGTATTAAAAGAACAATTAAAACCATTTCTGTTTTAACACAGTGCAAATGGAGCTCTAAATACAGCTGTACGATAAATGTGTTAGCGTTTACAAAGTAAATAAAGGTGTAAAAAATATTTGTTGCATCGCGGAAACTGCTCTCTCTTTTCCCTTTTGTATAAAGTATCCTTTTAATAAGTTTATAAATTAAATACTTTAATTTGTTGTCAGTATTTCTAAATTAGTGTAATATTATCAACTTTTAATTCTATTTCGCACGCCTCTGACGCCAAATAGTATTAGTTTTTATTTTTACTAATTCGCTATAACCTATGTTACTACAATTTTTAGGTTGGTTAAGGCAATATCAGGAAAAAATGTGCTGGCACAAAACAAATACGAGCTAAAGAGATTTTGTCGATATTTTAGATTTCCTGTGTGAGCAGAAGGCAGAAACAATGGAAACTTTGCAGTACATATTGTTTAGCTTTTCGCACCTGCTGTACAGAATTTCAACCAAGTCCAAAAAAATAAACTTTGAAAATTGTTACGGTTCCATTTATTTCGAAATGCAATATTAAAAGACTTAAAATTTTAAAATCGTAAACTTGGAATATCTTATCGAAATAAATTTATTATGATTCTCATCATCATCATCATCATCAGCCTGTGATAGTCCACTGCTGGACTAACCTATTCATTAGGGGGATGGATCGTATCCCACCACGCTGCGGGTTGGTGGGTGGACCGACTTTTTAACTAGGAAACAGCAAAGAAAATTTGTTGAGTCCCCGCAGGATTCCAACCCACGATCTCCGGTTTCTCAAGCACATGCCCATACCACTAGGCTACGGAGGCAGTTGCAGCACAGGCAGCACATTATAATTGTATTAAATATTTAAAAAAAATATATTTGAATAAACCACCGGCCCTAAAATTGTTTTTACCGCAATAGAGCCATTATGATCATCATAAGCCTGCGCTTATCCACTGCTAATGTTTCAATCAAAATTGTCGACCCGCTTGGCGTTGGTTAGTGAACCTGACTGTTGCGCCAAAGGGTGTGGGTTCGATTTCTACCATGGAAAAATTATTGTTTGATGAACATAGTGTTTGTCCCGTGTCTGGGTGTTTGTATCAATATTATATGTATCTGTTTACAAATTACAAGGTTTGCTTAGTTTTGGAACTAAATGATGTTGTTTAAATTGTCCAGAAATATTATTAATATTAATGCACGCCAACTTTCGCTTTTGGCTATTTCCACCAGCCCATACCGGCCTCTTTGCAGTGGTCTAGTTTACTCATCCGTGGACTGTCGGTGACCTGATTCTCTGACGGAACACATTTCGAAAGCGGTCAATAATTGTGAACTAGTCTAACCGTAATTATCCAAGTCTTGGCATCATAGGTTGTGACAGATTGGACCCTAGTATCTCTAGTCGAAGAGTTTTGATTTAAAACACCGTGGAATTGATGACGTGGAAACTAGACTTAGCTTATGAAAGCTATTCAACCCAGCTGAATTCTTCTGTTGGCCTGTCCCTAAACGTTTCTTATACCAAGCTCGCCTGTATTGTACATTGGGAACATCAGGAGTTATAATTTAAATCAATATAGGAAGAAGTAATTTTTTTAATATCTTTTCGAGTCCTAATTACATATTTTTTACTTACAAAATTACTTAATTAAGACCCGAAATGAAAACGGAACCAAATGGATTGAATTTAATAGTTTTCCGTTGACGATGGATTTTAATTTTCTAGAAATATTTCTCTAATGAATAAGAATGAAGAAGATTGAACCCATCTTTGTTCATAATTCAGACGATGGTAGGGAAGACTAAGCGAATACAAAATGAAGTATATTTTCCGTTTGATTTTAAACTCCTAGTAGTAATTGTTAACTTCTTTATTCTCCATTAACGTAAATTAATAATATTACATTCAGTGTAAGGAAAATAATTTTTCACAACCTTCTAGTTTAAATCGAACAATAAAGTTAATCAATGTAATAAAAACTAAATATATTACGGGTGAAAAAAAATATAAAAGTGTGCGTACGTACGTACGTACGTAAATAATTGAAAGAGTAATCTAAACTAAGAAAAGTAATTTATTTTTAACGAATAAACAATATTAATATATGGTCGGGTGTACACACACCTTTGCACCTTTAGGTTAGATAAACTCATATTACGTCAAGTTCCTAAGAAAATATTCCAAATCCGCCGAAAATCTGCGCTTCCGGCCCTCGCTGGATTTGAAAGTGGAAGTCTGCCGTTTGAAATTCTGCATTTCTAAAGAATTCGTATTTATTGTACAAAAAAACAAATGCAGATTCAACTATAGTAACAAGACATATTATCAAGAGGTAAAATGATGATGATGAAAATACCGATTTCATAAGACGTCACATAAAGATTTTTTTGCAATTTTAAAATATCGCTCGCTGTTGAAAATGTTTTTCTGTTTCAAGAAAACGGCGTTCAGGGCGACCGCTGTGTATTTCTTAAAATATAATTTTACCGCACAGCAGTCATTAATCACTACTGAGAGTTAAAAAAACATGCTGGAATTTAGATTTTTTACATTGACATAGAGGTTTCAGGCTCTCCCCTAACAGATTATTTGTGTGATGTACTTAAATGACCAAACAGTCCTTTGACCAGACCCTAAATGTTAATCGTTAGCAAATGATGTAATAATACTTTTTATTAAAGAAGGAAATAGCAATAAAAATTTCTAAGTAAATTAAAATTATTGCATTAAAGTAATTTACTCATTCCATCAGGCCTTTTATTACTTTTTTTAAGCACAGAGTTAAAAAAAAAATACAGCACTCGGCTAAATATAAAAACACTTACGAATAAAACTTTTTACGATTGCAAATATTTCTAAAGCTGCAAATGAATCATAAAGTAAGTGGCTGGCTAATAAAATGGATATCAAAGGTACGGATCATCGTTATTTCATAATTTTTAAAGGTTGTAGTTGTAGGTTGTAGGTCCCCTTTTACAGGAAGTGGTCTAGAGTGGAACCACCACGATGCCTATTTCAGCCGCAAAGCAGTATAGTGTAAAATACTAATGTGTTCCGATTTGAAGGGCGCCGTAGCCAGCGTAGTTATTGGGTAAACGAGAAGTAACATCCTATTTCTCACGTAGGCAGCGCGTTAGTGATACTCCTGGTATTGCCGATGTACATGGACGTCGGCGACTACTTTCCATCAGGTAGCCCGACTGCTTGTCTGCCTTTGTTGGTAATTTAAAAAGATGTTTATTCAAGTACGAATAGTTTTTTTCTGCTCTTTAAAACCACATTACAAAAGAGAAAAAATATTTCTATAAAGATATTTAAGAACTAGTAATAAACAAAATTCCCAAAAGTTAAAATGTTAATGCCAGTTTCAATGCTCCTGGTCCGAAGGGTGTTGTGGGAATGGGTGTTCATAATAACTTCATAATAATATAACTAATGAACTAAATGCTTTTAGCATTTTATTTTCTTTAAATATAAATGTCTTCACAGGGTAACTTGATGCATATAATATAAGATATTCAACATTTATTTATATAATTGATATTTTGGTTTATATATGTCTGTAAAAATAAGACAATTTTTTACAATTTGAAATATACGGGCTCGTAGCATATAGATTTCAAATAGTGCGGAGTGGGTTTGCAAAATAGAACCCAGTTTTGAGTTTAAATTAAAGCGATTATTATTATAAAACTTATTTCTTGAAAATATTCTTAAATAACAAAGCAATTAGAAAAAACAGTTTATGAACTAAATTTTGTTATTTAAGTTTTGATTTAAGTTTCCTAAGTTGGTTGCGAGTAAAAGTCTTCTTAATATAATGCATACAAGGTATACTTAAATTTTAAATATTATATCATTTGTACTAAAAAAGTTACCGCTATTAATCATTAACTAACTACGCATGAAAACATGTTGATAAATTGTTCAATCTAAATTAATAATCAGAATTAATAATGTGTCATTATTTAACGTAGATAACCTGGGTAAGCGCGATATATTAGGCTCTGGCTAATTGTGTTGGCGAATAAATAGGGTTATTAAATTGAAAGCATAATAATTTTATAATATACAGAGAATTGTTTTAATTTTGCAATTAATATTAGACAATAATTATAGCACTCTAGTAAAGTTATTAAATGGTTTAAAATGTTTACTAGCATATTAAAACACCAACGACATTTGCTAAATGAAGCCCGTTTAAAATAAATACAGCGATTTTGCGTACTAATGCTTAAGAAGAAAATGGTACTAGATCGTTACTTCCTTAGGCGACCATTGGTATTAAGAAGTGAACTCACTAGTTTAGTGTGTTTGTTTACCTTGATATACAAATGAAGTTAATTAAATAAAATGACTTTACGGATTTTATCGCGTTTATTTTACATTTTAAATTCCCGACGTTTCGAACACTTTCCAGCGGCCGTGGTCACGGGGTAGACTGAGATGTCATGCGTCTTGTTACCAGTGCTGAAGCGGGGTTTCCAGATCTTAATTTTAATGAATTATTTTTAGTCTGTACACCGAACTATGCAAAATGAACCGGTTTTATCTTTACAGCCAGCAGTGTATTATGCTTGGGTTTAAATTTAATTTATTAATTATGGATCCCAAGAGGTAGTAGAACCAACCATCTTCTCTATTGAAATTGATGTTTTAATCTCAATAGCCTCACGGATCATCCTTAGTGGAATCGGTGTTCTTAGCGAGGATTTGTGGTCGATCAAATCTGATAATGGTTTGGTGATTAGTATGGTTACACACGCACTTGTTGGGTCTTTTATGTTTAATGTCAGCTATATGTTCCTTCACGCCGGTTCTTATTGCTCGCTTGTCTGTCCAATACAGAGAGTCACAATCTAGCTTGTACACTCCCGAATCTTGTATAGGAATATTGCACTGAAGGAATTGACAATCTCGTCAGGCTTGAAATAAGTTTCATTGAAGCCTGCCTCAAAATGTAAGCAATCTTGTCAGTTGCCTCTCACAAATGTAAACAGCAGGTATCTGCTCCACTGTGGCTGCTTCACTCGTCACTGTGACGCTTGTTATTTTGCAGTACTTGCTTAACATGGTGTAGCTCAGCCGCCAGTGTTCATCATCATAGATTCCTCAGTGCTCTCTGAACAAAGATTGCCCACGTAGGTAACTGGGACAAATTTGTTAATCAAAACTGACCGACTGATAATCTTAACACTTAATAGATTACCTTTTACTGATTTTGATTACTTATTTGACCATAAGACTAGAAAAACTTTTACTTTAACACAATCTAGTTAAAAGTTTTTTATCAAAGACAAGTGATAATGCAAGCATAATAAATCACACACAAAAAATATCTTTAGGGGCTCAATCAATTAAATTAAATAATTAACTACCAGGCGTATTCACATACACTCCTTTAGTGCATAATGAAAACGTTAAAACAGTATATCGAACTGAAATAGTATTCTTAAAAAGTGTTGTAAATGCGATTAAATTACATCGTAAAGGAACATAATGCTGATATAATACAAAAGACCCAACAAGTCGCCAACATGTGATGTCACCTTTTTATTATCTCACTCATCTTATAGACGACAAATCCTAGCTGATGAACGGTAAAAACCCTTGAAACAGTGGTTTAATACTTATAATAATAAAAGCATTTTATTCCTAAACTTAGCGTTACAAAAGGTCCCTAAGTTCGATGTGCCTTTTGGCATAGGCCTCCTCTAGTTCCTTCCAATGGATCCTGTCCCTAGCTACTCTCGACCATAGTGGTCCCGCTGTATGTTTCAAGTTATCTTCCCATCTCCTGACTTGACGTCCCCTGATTCTTTTGCCATATCTTGGTTGCCAGAGGGTTACTTGCTTGCTCCATTTGTTTATGGGGTGGCGCATCATATACCCAGCCCATCTCCATTTTTGGACGTCTATCCGGGTAAGGATGTCTGTAAGTCTGGTTCTTGTTCTAATGTCTACGTTCCTTACTCTGTCTTTGGTTTTAGCCCTAATATGCTTTCTTTCCACGGCACGTTGGCACTGCTCAGCCTTTCCTCATGGTGTAGTGTCATCTGACCAAGTTTTACAGCTACGTAGAACTGTAGAATACAGGTCTCAAATGTTTTCTTTTTATGTGATTGCCTAGAGTGACTTCCTTCAGTGACCAGTATTTTCTCCATCCTTGAGCCATTCGCCTGTTTATTTCTTTTGTCAGTTCATCTGAAGGGATATTATCTGTCCTAAATAAATATATTCTTTGACATATTCAATTTCTTGCACATCTACCATAACATCCAAATCTTTTGAGTTTGTCATGAATTTCGTTTTTCTACGATTAATTTCCAGTCCAGCTTCTCGACTTTCATTTGCTAGGCTCTGCTGTTTATTCTATTGCTGCTGGGTTCTCTTCAATTAGCACAAGGTCATCGGCAAATCTTAGATGGTTTAGGCGAACTCCATTAATGTTCAAACCTAGGTGGTCCCCTGTTTAGGTGTGAAATATATGCTCGAATACTGCGTTAAATAGCGTAGAGAGAGTATTGCCTTGGCGTACCCCTTTAAATAGGAAATGATTTTCAAATCAATTGAGTTTTATACTGGCTTTAGCTAGAATTATATATACTTTTAGTATTTCTACATAGCTGCACTGACTCTTGATGTTCGAGGCTCCACCATATGTATTGATGCTCTGAGGCTGTCGAATGCCTTTGAGTAATCTATAAACGCCAAGTAGATTTGTTTATTGTATTCGATATACTTCTGTATCAGCTGTTTTATTGTGTGGATGTGATCTTTAGTGCTGAAGGCTTTCCTAAATCCAGCCTGAATTACGGGTTGGCTTTCGTTTAATGTTAAAGATTTTCTTTCCAAGATCGCCTAGCAAATACTTTATAAATATTTAATATTAGTGAGATGGGTCTGTGGTTCCAAATCTCGCCTTCTTTATGCAGTAGAATTATATGGCACTTGGTCCATTCCTCTGGAATTTGCCTTGTTTGAGAACTTCATTGAAAAGTTTTGCCAGCACAGGACTGATTTCTTCTAAGGTTTCCTTAAACAATAATTAGGTATCTTGTCCGGCCCAGAGGATTTCTTAAGTTTTTGGGATTTTATTGCTTTGATTACCTCTGAAGCAAGGATTTCCGGCATTTCGTCAACTTTGTTTCCTTTTATTTCAGTTACTCCCGAATTTGTGTTCTAACACTGGATCAAATTTGGTTGAATACGATAGGTAGTAATATTCCGTAGCTATTTTCTGTATTGAAAGTCGAGTTAGTTAAGTGAGATTTTGCTGTTTTAGTTTTGGTATCCATTCTTGACCATGTTCGCTTAATTGTTTCATATAGCCGTTTTTGTTCCTCCTGTTCTTTTTATATTTTCTTCCAAGACTCTATTTCACATCTCCTCACGGTCTCTCGTAATATACTTTTGATTTTTGCAAAAGTTTGCAATTTTTTGACGTCTTTCTTTGTTGCCTTTTATTGATATTAGTGTTTTCTTTCTGTCTCAATTAGTTCAAGTGTCTCTTTGCTCGAGTAGCTTCTTTACATCTGAGTTTGTCGATCAGCATTCTCTTTCCATTTGTTTTGTAACTTTATATTTAATCCCACTTTCTACGTTGGAGGCTACAATTTCGTTGAGTGCTTCTTTGTTGCGGGGGTTGGTAAAGTGACTATGTTCTGAAATTTGATTTAGCGTGTTATTATTTATACGGTTTTTCCTGGATATTTTAGGTTGATTTAGGCGTAAACAGTGGTTTACTGTTACATAAATAACGTCTGTTTGTTATTAATAAATATTTATAATGTGTATCCAGAGAATTGAGAAGATTTTGATTATTTATATTGCTTGCGCAAATATTATACATTATTAAATAAAATGACAGCGGCCGTGGTCACGGGGTGCTGCAAAGTGTTCGAAATGTCGGGAATTTAAAATGTAAAATAAACGCGATAAAATCCGTAAAGTCATTTCATTGAGAAGATTTTGGTTTATCATTTCAATGCACATGATATTGATGGTAAGGCGCCGGAGCAAGCTATCTTGGTTCTGGTTAAGGTAATGAATACTGAATGTTAGCCATTTATTCATTTATTTATGCGCTCGAAATAATCAAACATAAAAGAATGACTTATAATACGACGCAATTGGAAATGTGCCAAATCACCAGCTGAATGTGTTTTATCACATTCTATAACGAATAAGGAAAGAGTTTTTGGCAAATAATTTGCGTATATAATAATTTTACTAGAACATTTAAAAAGACTAGAAATAGCGCAACGAACTCAATCTTTGTTATGATATGTGATCTAAGAGTGGCCTGAAAATGATTAAATCATAATCAATTCTTTTCTTTATGCGACATAGAATAAAAGGAGTTTTTTACGGATTCCATCGCATTTATTTTACATTTTAAATTCCCGACGTTTTAAAGACTTTCCAGCGGCTGTGGTCACAGGGTAGACTGAGACTGACATGCGTGTTGTTGCCAGTGCTGAAGCGACCTATGGAAAACAATTTATTTTACCATTACAGCTGGCAGCATAATATGCTTGGATTTTAATCGATTACTTATGGGGTCCCAAGCAGGTGGTAAAACCCAATCATGTCTCCTATTCATAAATTTGGATGTTTGTAATCACAATAGTCTCAAATTATCCTTGGTAGGAATTGATGTTTTTAGTGACTGTGCACCTCTGTGGCTTTACTCGTCATCAGGATGCTGCCGTGGCGCAGCAAGCTTTGTTGTCTCGCAGTACTTGCTTACTAGCCACCAGATGTTCATCGTTCCAGATCCCTCGTGCTCTCTAAAACAAGTATTTGCTCACGGTAGCTAACTGGGATGGGTGATGGTGTGAATTACCCTTTAAATATTTAAAGCTGCAGCACTTTAAAGTATTAGAAACGTCGGAAAATTTAAAATGAAAGATAAACACGATGAAAAACGTTATTTTTAGTAGCACATGATTTATAGTAAATCGCACGGTGCAGGGAGCTAACGTATGTCTATTTTATTTTTCAAAATGAAAACAGTACAATTTTGTAATTAATACAAAACAAGGCACAAAGTTTTCAATATAAACAATGATTAATTACTACTTCATTTATAATTAAGTAGAAGAGTAAAAAAACATTTAAAATACTTTTTTTTCAGCCACTTTACATTCGAATCTACTAAAAAATTTATCGTGTTCCAATACCTTCATACTTATTATCTAATGGAAATGCTTTTAATAAAATGATTATATACGTAAAATGTGATGCATTACAAATAAATGTCACGTTAAATTATACCAAAATCGGAATCTATTGCGGTTTAAGCTAAAAAGTAATGCAATTACCATTCGTCTGACATAATCAACAAAATAAAAAAAAAAGTTTATGAATACTTCTTTCGGATGTTTTAAAATTCTGTATGACATTCTACTCTTCGTCGTCAAAACCGCTTACTGACGCGAGTGACGACCCAAGAGCAAAGAGGTTTACAGCAGAGCTTCTGAAAGCGGTTGGAGAACCGATACTTGTAGTCGCTCAGAGGCTCTATTATTTCGTCCTACACTATGGTATTACGCCAGAAGCGTGGAGCAGAAGTTTGCGGTACTGTTCTTCAATAAAGGCGATAAAAATCTCTTGAAGTGCAGACCATTCCTTCTGAGCCGCGCTTGTGATGTCCTGTCTCTCATGAGTCATCTTATATCGTCTCGCTTCCAGACTATAACAGATGCTCGGTATTCCGCAGACCCATGGTAACCGACATAGCCCGCAAAATTAGCAACCTGAAGTGGCAATGAGCCGGCCACTTAGCTTGTAGAACCGATAACCGTTGGGGAAGAAAGGTTCAAGAATGGCAGCCTCGTACTGGCCATCGACGACGACGACGATTCTACCTTTACGAAATTACAGCTGAGTAATATTAAAGGAAAGTTTAATTAACACCCAAGTGAAAAGAGAAAACGAGACAAACTAATGAACTATTTTTTTATTAAAACTATGATATAATGTGCCTTTATGTTGAGTTTTCAAACCTTTTACTATTTTAAATAGATTTCTTAATAATTTTTTTAAAAACGCTACTATCAATGTTTGTTCAATCAAGTCACATTATGCACGCTAATTTAATAATTTCTAAATAGCAACTCCACTATTTTACGTATTTATTTATTTGTCTACTCGTAATATAAACCAACTGAGCCCCTTGATCATGGATGCAGAAAAGAGTCCAAAACGTCGGGAAGAAATATATATAACTAACACAATATATCCACAAAATTGTGGATTTGATATGTATAATAATCGTGTAAATAAACGAAATATTTAAAATTTCTTAAAACAAAAATGAAATGAAGAATGGACGAAAGATATTATTATTAAAAATATAACTGTTATTTTTTGTTTAAAAAGGTTGTCCATGGCAGAACGTCAACGTCAATCGCAACTTTAACTCTCAGTAGAAAATATAAATTGGATCAAAGTTCCCTCGTAACATAGACAAAAGAGGTTTTCGAGAGAAACTGCCTCCGTAGCCTATTGGTATGACGTGTGCTTTAAAAACCGAAGGTCGTAGGTACGGTTCCTGTGGGGACACAACAAATTTTCATTGTTGTTTCTAGTTGGTTAGGCAATTTGACCGATCACTCAACTGTCTGAAAAGTAATGGTGGGCATCATCCGACGCATGGATCATCTTACCATTACGTAAAATTGATCCACCCACCAACCCTGCATGGGACCAGGTGGTGGATAGGTCCAAAACCTCTTAAAGGAAAAGGTGAAGGTGGTGATATTTTTTTACAATTATGATTTTTTTTTTGTATATTTTAAATAAACAACAACACAACCTTATACATTGCAGTCTGCTGAATCTATTAAAATTTGACAAAGCCTTTTCTGATACATAAGCTTTGTCAAATTTTAATAGACGGTCTTTCAGACTAAAAACATCCATTCCTTTAAACTTTGACATTTATAATATTAGGTCTTTACCTACGAAATTTTATCAGACCACCAAACAGTGACCATCTCTTCTAGGTTTAAGTGTTCGTTTAGGGATTTTGTTAAGTACTGAAAACAGAACTAACGCTTGCGGTTAAAAACAGAATCTATTTTTTGAGGTGTTGTGATGGTTTTAGAAAAGGATGAATATATAACATTAATCAATAACTTAAAAAGTTACTTTTGGAAAAGAATTTCACTTGCTTCAAAATAAAATTAATTTTAAATTTAAAATTTTTGCTACACATTTTTTTTATTTGATCTGGATTTGTACTGCAGGACAGCAATTTAATATGAAGACAGACCTTTTCATTAATATCAGGATAATATTTGAAACGTTTAAATGAAAATCAAAATCTTTATTCAATATAAAAGAATTACTTTCTTATTGATCGTCAATTAATTTACACTGGTTCGGAAAAGGAGCCTTTTTACTTGAGAAATAGTTATTCTGAAATATGATGAATAAAAAATAGTAAACAATATCGTACAAACAGTTGCATCTTTTAACTAAAAACACCAACGATTTAATTAATTTCATTACTTTCACTAAAAACTTAACTCGATCTATATTAATTTAGTAATATTTTTGAGATGATAATGGTGAAGTTTGGAGTAAAAATAATAAAGAGTTAAAAATAAATTAATAATATGTTATTATTGAAATACTAATCAAAAAAGTTAACGAAAAGAAATTACTAACTTAATCTGTCAAACTTTATTCGACCTTTTCGAGTACGCAATAACTTAATCAACACCCTGCCAGACGCCGTCCAACTTTAAGTTCTATATGCGGGCGCGTGGCGTTGCCCTTCGAAAATACCTTTACTTTATTTTAACTCGACGAGTGGCTGTATTTCGATAACTATTTAAACCAAAAATATTGATGTTTTTAATGGGTAATGTATAAAAACTTTTTGAATATGCTGAAATGCGCACCACAGAGTTTATTTTTATCTGGATAAATTATTTATTTAACAATTTCTGAGGCTCATGGATAGTATAATCGTCTAATAATTAATATTTATAAACTGTTTAAATAATATTTGGTCCTTTCAGTTTTCAATTGGGTACAATTTTAAGCATGTACTTTGTCAAAACATTATTTAAGGTTAACTCGAAAAGGTGATATACATTAAAACATGTAATGGAATACGTGGAACTACTAAATCGGAAATGACTAAACTCAAAGAGTTTAAGAGTACAATTCAGTGAACGGGTATAATTCGGATCAATGTGCAACGCTAGTTAACATTGTAACTAAAAATCTTCAGTATCGGAACCGGTAATGTTTATTTTCAATATTTTATAAAAAAATTTAAAACTTATAAAATTACCTAATGTGCTTGATATTGCTTGTAAACAAAACATTTAATGCGTAAAATAAGAAAGATAATTTTAAATTCCTTTTCTTGGACTACAACTCTTGTAAAGATCTGTAAAATACACAAATAATTTATTTTACTAGGGCTTCGCGGAGAAAATGAAAATGAGTTTTATTACTTAAAAAAGTGCGCTGTTTTAGCTTTTTATAGATACCTTAGGGTAAATAATTGTTCCATAATTTATATAATTTTTTTTATACAGAGATATATTTTCCTTTTTTAATGTTGCTTATTTTTGTTGTAGAATAATATTTTTTATAAAAATTAATTTTTTGCTCATAAAACCTTACATACACAAGTTTCCTCGGCCGCATTTTAAAGCTCTTATAACTTTTAAGGTATTATTATTAATTTCATTAATCTCAATCATTTCATCTATGACACGTTTTATGACGTTATTATCTTAAATAAGCCTTTAATGTGCCTGATTGCAATTTTTTAAAACTTTTACATTAAAATACTTATTGTGCATTATTCTTAAAACATAGTCATATACTTCCCCGAATTTTCTGCAGAACAATTGAAGTAGTACATGTAAGGCGTAGTTTATGTCTATCATTTACGGTTTCGGCAGCGTTTGTAATTAAATCGCACGAGGTTGTGATTTTTTGAAGCGTAGTTTTTTTTTTATTTTGCAAATATCTTTTAAACTACTTATCACAAATGAAAACAAATGGAGCCAATGGAAATCAAATATGCATGAGAGGAGCAACGAGATAACAAATATATAAAAAAACACTGAATAGTGTACCTACTTCTTTGGGAAGTCGATCAAAAAAGAAACTTCACATTCTAGTTTTAAGATAATACAATTTGTTTACAGATTTAATAACCTTTAAATATTAGTTTTTCAACAAAGGCGTCAAAGAAACAATAAATAACATAAAAAGAGACGCATATGATACCTGTTTTGACGCATATGTACCTATATGTGACAACTTTTATGTTAATCTATGGAAATATTATTATTTTACTTATAGTTTTAAAGTATGCATTTTTGCCAAGGAAGTATTTAAAAAATGTCGAGTAAGTTTAAATAAAATAAGAAATTAAGTAGTCACGCACTTAACTTTTAATGGGTTTGGCTATTAAGCTCGTTATGCAATGGAAAAGGTCGAAAACGACCCATTAAAACTTTCCTCAAAATATACTAACTACTTGGAAACATTTTGTATTCAAAAAAGGGTTAGTGTCATTAAGTAGAAATCTAAAATTATCATACAAAATGAAAATACATATCTTCTATTGAAATAATAAAAAGTTTTAAGCTTTTGGACTCATAGCCAAAATTGTTATTGCAACAAAAACAATACAAAAAACCTAACTGTTCACTTCTTTATTCTTACGAATTATATTTATTATGTGATTAGTCTTATTCCTTTTCAATTCTGTACTCATTATCATTTTTATACCGCATGCTATTATTTACGTAATATTTTTATTTACCTATATATAAAATATAAATTCATCTTGAGCGAGATGTGTTGTGATGACAAATTTTTTGTAATGGTTATTCGAAGGAGTTCATCGAAAGTACGATATTTTTTTGTTCCGATAAGAGCACGGGGCACTTTTTAATATATGTATAATAACATACAGTAGAGGTTTTGCATTTTATAATACACTTCACAAAAAAAATCGAAAAAGGTTTGATAGATATCAGTTTCTAATTTCAAATTGATTCTTACTTTTAAAAATTGTTTCTTTTATTAATTCGAGACAAGACAAGGGTCATGTAATACTTAAGGTCTATGAAAAATATCTCCTTTTTAATTTTGTTAGCATGTCGTAGGCTATTTTGTCTCTATCTTCTATAAATTATTAAAGAAATATATTTTTTCTTTATTAGATTCCTGTAAAAAAATTTATGAATTCTTTAAGAAAGTATTGATCTTATTATTATCCTACAAAAATAATTCATGGGCCATATATCACTACGTGACCTCGAGCAAAAAGCAAAGCTTTCTATTATAATATAAGTAGGGCGATAAATATCTCAGACATCCAGCATTATTTACAACAATTTCACTTTCGGAATATAAATTAGGCATCCTACAGTTTGTTTCATGTTGTTGCTTTATAAATATTGTACTGGTCAGAAGACAACAGTAATAATAAATCGTTCCTTCTTTTGTCACACTATAACACTAATATCAGAAATGGAATAATTTGAAAATATATATATTTTCAAATTATTATATTATTATTCTATTATTTATATATATGTAACGAATAAACTCAAAATCTACTTAATGAATATGCATTTATTATTACAGTCCAATTTAAATTTAAGATAACTTAAACCTATCAGAAGAACACGCTGCAATAATTTTTAAAGGTCTGGACGGTGTCATCGGACCATCTTAAAAGGTTGCATTTTGGTACCTATTTCAGCCGCAAATCAGTAATGTGTTAACACTACTGTCTTCCGGTTCGAATGGGAACATAAAGAGAGTATACTCTAAACAAATGAGACGTAACGTCTAATGTCTCATAACGGTGAGTGGATATTGCATTCATTGAGCAAAAATACACCAAAGTCAAAAAAGGTCAAAATTACAGCACTATTTTAATTTCCTTGATTTTAATTTAAAAGCTTTCAAGTTTTTTATATCTTACTCAAATAAGTAACATTTAATTAAAATATCCAACAGAAGCAAAGCAAAATAAACTATATGAAAATACGAAAACTCTCACTTATGCTAAAGCCCTTTGTTCTACCTATGACATCGTCAGTGTATAAATAAAGTTACCGGCTATGCCAATTTCATCCATTATTCATATTACACTGGCGTAATATCGCATAGCAGATGATTCAAATCCGCAATATATTTCGCTAAAGTAAAATCTATGCAATCACAGATTTATAATCTACTGCATGTTTCAGAGAATTTTTGATATTAAGGTACATTATTTGGATTTTATTATCTGTAAGAAATATAAATATACAATTAGTAACCACGATCGCATTACATGCTATGTGTTCAAACTATATCTGAAAGTCTCCTATCACTAAAGAGTTGTTAGTACATTAAACTATTGTCAAACAACAATATGTTACGGTAATTGACATAGATATGATATTAGAGATACTAATTAAAACTGATAAGACCTGCGAAGTAAAAAAGAAACATATTTCATCATAGTAAAATATTTAAATATCTAATATGTTATAAGTGATCACTTCTACGGAAGCAGTCAAGATAAAATGTATTTTTTCATTAGTTTATCTTATTAAAGAACAAACTTTGTGTGTTTGGTGCCTGTAGTCAAAGTAAATCTTATCCCACATTTGATGAGCAGCGTTTCCATCGTGAGATAGACCTTTGATTACAAAACCATCTGAACTAAACAATGATTTAAGATTCCGAATGAAAATTTAAATATTATCCTTTCAGTCATTACTATTTATATCTCTTTTTTTACTAACGTAAGATAATTTGATTCTCCTAATTATTTGATTATCTTATAATTTTTTTACTGAGTCTTTAGTAAAAGATAACTTATTTAATTAGCCTTGCAATATTTTCTAAGCCATACATGGATAATGCAAAAAAGTATTGAACTTTCAGAATGCTATTAATAACCTAGAACATTGCCTTATTTTGGCAATGCTTGATATTAAGTAAGTTATAATTATTTTCAATGGTGACATGACATTCTAAGAAAAGGTAATGTTATTAAATTAGAAAACTATGAAGTTTGTTGTATCATTCTTGGTATTAAAAAAAGGTTAACAAATACCGTACAGAAGGTTTTTCATGATAACCCTTGGCCACTATTATAAAAAAAATTCCCTGTCCGCTTGGACCAAATTACTTGATTTACATAGCTACATTAAGACCATGCGCCCAAATTAGTTTTGATGAATCCATTAGGTAAACGACGTATTGCGTGATATCAATCTGAAATGTTGCTTTTTATTTATATATTTATACTTAATGCACTAATAGTAGACTAAATGATGTATTAATTATCAATAAATTATACTTAGTAGACCCCTATCCATTAGGGGATTTTAGACCGCAAATAGAATGTCTAAAATTGTATTACCTTATTAATAATCGTAACTGATAATAAAATAAGTATTATCAAAATAGAATTTACCAGAAGTACAATGAGTTTTAATTCAAGTGAACACGATGACCATTTGCCGCGTTGTGAGGAATGAGATTAATTTTACGGATTATATTGCTTCTTTGTTTGTAGCCTCCTTGAACATAGTGACATAAAGCAAAACAGGGAGTCAATACTATTTTATTTTCTATATTTATATTTCGCTCTCTCTGATTGTCCATTTACTTTCATCAATATTTTATATATAATATTTATTTAACAAACTTAAATTTAAGAATTTAATCAATTCGGTGACATTGTTATTTAAACCTTTTTTCCTTTTAGGAAGAGTCAATCAAAAAAATTAGACCAATCAATTACTAATAAAAAAAAAATTAAACTTAAATAGAAAAAATTGTTAAGGATTTTTGATCTTTGAATACTACTTTAATTAACGTATTTTGCGGATAAATATAATTTAAAAGAACCATAAGGTTGTTCAGTAACGAACACTTTTAATTTTTTGGTTAAATATTTGTCGTGCAAGAATTTTTCATTGCCAAAAAGAGTATTACGTACTTAATTGAAGCATTTTATCAGATTTTTCCTAAAGAACTTTTATAATGAAATTTTGTAACTTATGGTACAGTAATAAAATGATTTTATTTGAGTCAAATTCTGTGAAGCAATAGGATCAAAATAAGTAGGTATTATTAGTTCGTATTAAATCGTATATCTTTTTCTATTCAAGCACTGTTATCAGTATCTGTGCCTTTTAATGTTGGCTAATCATACCTAAGTGTGCATAATATCTCCACAAAATATTTAAACAGAGATTTTGTTTCTTGTCCGGTCTTCACGATTCAAGTTAAAATGAAATAATGAATATAATGAATGAAAAATATTATTGTTAAAACAAATTAAAAATATATTATTACTTTTATACTTTCAATATCACTACTTTTTTTTGGAAACAAATTGTAGTAATCAGATTATCGAATGTTCGAGAACGTATCAGTGTTTTTATTCTATCCTTGCATACAATGCTTGGGTTATTTTGTTGTAGGCGACGCAATTACTGAAAATATGTTTCAGACAATTTCAGATAAAGAGCCGTCATGTCACAAATTTGCGTATCGTAATTGTGTTGTGAAGAGGTGTGCATTAATACTTCGCCACGCTTTTATTATGATTACTCACCTGAATTAGATTCTGCACTACGTCATAGTGAGCGAACGTGTGCAAATACAGAATTTTGTCACTTTTGATGACGTTCTGAGGACGTATTATTGATCTATCGCTGAATGAGTTGAAAGGTTTATTAAATAAAGTAATTATTAAGTTTTAGATACTTACCATTAACAATTTTTAACCTATAATTTGATAGATTTTATAATGGGCTTTGATCGCGGCGACAGAATCAAGAAGTTAAATGACGAAAATAAAACCTAACACCCCCACCCGCCTACTATGTGGTCGGTCAAGCGTTCACTTTATGCCAATATTCATGTAACCTAAGCTATTTGATGTAAGATCATGAAATTATTATTATAAAATATTATTGATATTAACCTTTCATCGTTCAATACGGTATAACTTGAATTAATATCAGAGGAAATACGGAAAAGTGTAAGCAAAATTTTAACAAATAAAAATATGACAACCCTCAATACACTCCAAATAGTACAGAAGCATTTTACGCAATTTTAACAAATTGAAATTGACCGTGATTTCTGCTCCCACATTTTAAATTGTCATGTCTTTATGGATATTCATCTAATCAGAATATTGTGTATAACATGTTTTATGCTTTATAGAATTTTTTTAAATGTATAAACTTTTATGTGAACTTACGGTATGAAACCGGAGACGTAGAATTGAATCCTGCGAGGTCTCAACTATTTTTCAATGTTGTTTCCTTATTTTGTTAGAACGATGCCGGCTGACAATAGGAGTGTAGGAAGAGGTTGATTGGAAAATGTATACGCTTTAACAATAAAATCCCAGTAAACGTTTAGAATTTAACTATTAATAAATTTAAAAGTAGTAAAGGAACGTTTGTGTTAAGTTATTATAACATAAATGAATTTATTAATGATAACAAACCTTGGTAATGGAATGCTCGCTCCAGGCTTTTTAAAATTTATTATACGTATGATAGATCTCTATATAGGTCATATAAAATTCATATTCACAATTCACAATATATTATGCAATTGTTAAAACGATTTACAATGTATACATATTTACAATCAATTAATAACCTTTGAAAGTCAAAAGTTAATTAATATTTTTTATAATTATTTCCTCGAACATGGTTTGTGACTCAAGTACACGTATTTTTTAAGATAATCTAATAGTTTGCCTGTGCAGTGGTATTTATTGAGGAAGAGAGTACTGGTTTAATATAAAATAAATTTACTCGTTATTATAAAATAACAATCATTTTTCTTTTCCTAGACTAATAATAAAATTGACTTCTAATCCAATGAAATTAACCTGAAAAACAATTTTACGCAGAATACCTGACACCTGAACTTTGTAATTCAAAGAATTAAACTGGTTTCAATGAATTAATTAGTTATCAGATATTTGAAAGCACTGATATACTCTACCAACAACCAAATCAAATTTTATTAAATAAAATTACTTAACGGATTTTATTGCGTTTATTTTACATTTTAAATTCCCTGACGTTTCGAACACTTTCCAGCGGCCGTGGTCACGGGGTAGACTAAGATGTCATGCGTCTTCTCAGTGCTGAAGGGGGTTTCGATCTTAATTTTATTAATTATTTTAATCTGTACCTGACCTATGCAAAATGAACTGATTTTATCTGTACAGCTGGCAATGGTATTATGCTTGACTTAAATTTTAATTTATTAATTATGGGATCCCAGCAGGTAGGTAGAACCCAAACCATCTTCTCTATTGAAATTTGATGTTTTTAATCTCAATAGCCTCACGGATCATCCTTGTAGAATCGGTGTTCTTTAGCGAGGATTTGTGGTCGATCAAATCTGATGTAATGGTTTGGGTGATTTAATGTAGGTCACACGCTGCCGACTTGTTGGGTCTTCTATGTTTAATGTCAGCTATATGTTCCTTCACGCGGGTCCTTATTGCTCGCTTCTGTTTGTCCAATATAAGAGAGGCCACAGTCACAATCTAGCTTTGTACTCTCCTGGGTCTTAGAGGAATATTGCGCTTGACAGGTGGTAGGAATTGACCAATCTTCTTCAGCGGCTTGAAATGAAGTTTTGATTGAAGCCCGCCTCAAAATGTAGCTCAATCTTGTCGTTACGCCTCTCACAAAGGTAGAACAGCAAGTACCGTTCCACTGTGCTGCCTTCACTCGGTCACTGTGACGCTGCCGTGGCGCAGCGAGCTTGTTGTCTCGCAGTACTTGCTTAACATGATGTAGCTCAGCCACCAGGTGTTCATCATCACAGATCCCTCGTGCTCTCTGAAACAAAGATTTGCCCACGGTAGCTAACTGGATGGATGGTGGTGTGAATTGCATTTAAATATTTATTTATATGGGTTGGTTTCTCATACATGTATGGCTCAAGGTGTTATCAGGATTGCGAATAATTAAAACATCAAGAAAAGCTTAAAGATATTATTTTCTAACCCATAGTTAACTGTATTTTTGAATTTATGGAGTTAAGGTTGTTTAAAATGCATTTATTTTATCATATGGTAAGATGGTAAATGTATCATCACATAAGCGCTTATAAATCTTGATGAATGGGAGCAGTGAGTAGGCTTCTCCTCAAAGTCTTCCATAAAATGTCAGCAACAATAGGAGACACCGGCAACCCATCGTTACACCATCCATCTGCATGTAGAACTCATCTTTCCACAATAAATAGCCAGATGTTAGGCAATGTTTTAGTAAAAATGCATATTCTATTGAGATGTTATTTCTCTTACTTTCTGTTACAATATTGATGCAATCTTCTATAGGTACAGATGTAAACAAAGATTGAACATCAAAACTAACCATAGTTTCATTGTCAGCAAGATGTAGATGTTTTACCTGCAACAAATGGTATGAACTTTGTAAACGCGCTTGTTTGTCCTCTGAGTGGAGAGGATTTTACTAAATGTTGAGCCAATTTGTAAGTAGGTAAGTCAATTTGGCTACAATAGGGCGCAATGGAGCATTAAATTTGTGTATTTTAGGCAACCATACAATTTTGGGGCTTGGGATAATCTTGACGTTAAATTGATAATACCTTCATGTCCCAAGAAAATATGGTTATGACGTGAATACTGCGCAAAATTTGTTAAAAATATTAAAACAAGTTAAAAAACTTGTGATTTAATTCTATTTATCTAAGGATTTTAATTCAATTCACACCAATAGTTGATAGTTTGCGTATTAAATTCTAGACCAAGGTAAAAATCATTATTTTTTTAATTTATGAGGCAAACGTGCTCTAAGTTCATTAATTTTGTTGAAGTTTAGCTAGTTAAAACTTTTAATAGACTCAGAATGGACTTTTATAACTCAGTTTGGCAAAAAAATAACGTATCAAACAGGCTTTCAGAGCGTTATTAATTTTAAACAACTATTATAAAATATCAGTAATGTTATCCTATTAATAATAGAAATAGAAAAGTTTGTAAGAATGGATGTTTGTTACCTTTGCACTTAAAACTATTTTGTGAGTTTGAATGAAATTTGGTAATAATATAGCTTAATATCAAAATAACTATAAGCTTTTAATAATATGTTAAAGAACATTATAGGGTTATGAAAATACTATGTGCAAAATACTTATCTTCAATTTTAATCGCCCCATGAGTGAAACCGAGGGCAAAGCTAGTTATTGATATTTTCATATGAGAAAATCCTCATATTTCTGTTTATAATAATGCTTCAATATTGAGCAAATGATCAAAATATCAACATGCCAATAGAAAATTATTGGGCTATCATTATTAATATTGAACTTGAGATAGACTTCTTATATCTTTAATCTATACCGGCCTTTGCTGGAAGAGACTGTTGAGATGTTTGAAATTCACTCAATCGTGTCGCAGAAATCGTGAACAGGTGTATTAAAGGCAACAAGAGTTTAAGCTTTGGTGGGCTTATATTTATTACAAATAAAGGACCACAGATAGTAATGGGAACAAATATTTGTTATGCAACCTATTAAAAGGCTTCAAAACAAGCCAATTTAAACAAAAAAAAGTTCTTATGACTTACGTAGCTGAAGCGAAAAAAGTATAAATAATAGTCTTACTTATTGTGGAAGGAGAAGTTATACATTCAGATATAACATGGAGCAAACGCTTTCCTAGAATAACTTAATTCAATACATTCCCAAATAAGATGTATTATGGGATCATACATTACACATATTATACATACATTTCCAAAATAAATCTACTATGGGTGTAATTCTTGGTCATTTTTAGATGAAATGTAACAAACTGCTTTTTAGAGCACGAAGAATCTGTGACGAGCTACACCTAACTACTCGTGAAGAATGACAAGCCAGCGCTCAAGACAACAAGCTTCAAATTCCACGCCTGCATCACATGGGACCAAATGCAGCCGGCTGCAGTTGACTAAGAGGTAAGTGAACCAAAGATTGGCTGAGAAAAATATGTATTGATCATATATATGTTACATGTATTGCATATATATTGAAAAGAAACGCACAAGTTTCTTTCTTCTCAAGTTTTCTTTTCCGAACCAGTAATAATTGATTTAGCAATCAATAAGAAAGTGTAATGCTTCCATATTGATTAAAGATATTTAACATTGACTATGACTTTGTTACTTTGTTCTTATTTATTTTGTATTAATTTGTTTATAATTTAAAATAAGAAATATTATAAATACGTTTATGAACAAAATTGAAAATAAAAAAATACATATTACTTATAACTTAACGCCTATTTTGCAAGTTTTTTTAAGCATAAAGGAAGTAATCCCGCGTCAAATAGCCCATAACTTACCTACAACGTAGCTTTTATGTGATGCAAGTAAAATGTTAGATTCAAAAAGCACGTATCCAAAACGAGTAAAGGAAAAGTTAAGAGACGAGTTCTAAATATATTTTGGCGCTTCATATTTTACTTAGTGCGGAAATGGTGTTTTTTTATTTTATTTTATTTAACAGGTGCACCAACGCTCGTTCACATAAGTTATCTTACGTGTCTAAAAAAAAATAGGAAATATTAGTAGTACATAAACATAATTACACTATATGCAGCATAACATAAAAATTATTTATTTTCTAATTCACGCAAAAGAAAACATTAAATAAATTAACATGTTGTGGAAACTAAAAAGAAACCACTATTTTATTGTAAAAACAAAGAAGTAAACACTATTAACCATAACCAATTACGTTAAAAGTACAAATAAACTTAAAAATAAATTAACAAAATAAAAATTATAGAAAAAAAAGATAGAATATACAAAAATAACAATATTAAACTTAAAGCAAATTATATCAAGTAATTATAATAAGTAGTTACAAAACGATTCGACGAAGCTTGGTAAGTGAGCAATTATTCATGTCAATTTGGCCACTAAAACTATTAATTAATTTACATAATCTTGGTATTGGAAAAATAGCACCCAGTACAGATCTTCTAAGAGGTAGACACAGCGGAGTGGAATGACATACACGTGGAATTCTATTGAAACTCAAAGTTTAAATAGATCTTATAGTTGGGGACAGTCTATTTGATTACTAAATATTTTTAATGTTAACACATGATCTAGAAGGTCTCTGCGTTTTTCAAGAGATGACATCTTGAAATACTTAAGTCTCTTTAGTGTGATTTTCTCTTTTTATTAATACAATATTTTTTTAACTTAGGACGTTACGTCCTGTTTCACCTAGTAAGTACTTTGGCTACAGTTCTGTTCAAACCGGAAACAGTAATGTTTTAACACTACTGCTTTTAGATAGAAATCTTCACGGTGTACCTATCACCTGGTTAGAAAATCCATTCATTATTAAATTTTCTACAAAATTATTTAACAGCTTTGTGAATAGTTTATGCATGAATAATGAATAATGTTCAAAACATAAAAAATCAAAAATATACCTGTTTATTTTAAAATACTTTGACAAAAGGCATTTTACGTTTTCTTTAACAATAAGTTAGCTTTAGTTATAAGTAATTATAGTTCAATCTTTAGCTTCAAATTTTCAACCTTCTGCGTATCTATTAAAACTTAATTGATATTACTTGCTTAAAACCATATTGAATATATTACGAGAACTATTATAATAAAGTCGTCTAACATAAAAGTATACCGTTAGTTATTTGGTTTATAGTTACATTCTAGTAAAGTTTGTATCACAAACACTTAACGATCGTTTTTTTCATCTCCCAAATTAATTCTAAGGTGTTTATTTTTATCATTTTCATTTTAATAATATCTCCAAACGAATAAGCAGCCTTCTAGTCCCAAACTAAGCAAAACTTCTACTGTGGAAACTAGATGACTGACACATAAAAGACATGCCCGGTTTTCGAAACGACGGTCAAATACATGATCAATCATCATTTGTGACAAATTAACAGACCGGTGAAATCAGTTTGAGTTTCTGAAAAGTATTCAACGGAAATTTACTAATCAGTAATTATATTTATTTGACATAAGAATTAAATTCAATCCATTCAAATTCAATTTCTTTAGTGTCAAAATAGGCGCTGACATTGAATCATGATAATAAAACAACGTTAGGAGCATTTTAAATGATAATATCTCTATAGATTTCAATGGAACTATCGTCACGTCTAACTATATTACAAGATTAAAATAGGAATCTTGAATCAGCAGTTGTACGAAACAAACTGTCTTTTGAAATTATAGATTTATAATTTAAATCTGCAATTGTAATGTAGTTAAAATTATTTGCTGTACAATATTTAGCCATTATAGATATGGAAAAATTAAAGCATAGTGATAAAAATTAAATGTAAAATCAGTCTTGACGGATAATCGATATTACATATAATTATGTCATTTTTATAACATTACTGAAACATCAAAATTTGTATTCTTGTCAATACTTAGTAACGAAATTGATTTTTTTTTACAATATAGGTAAATGGATATCGACAAAATTTTCAGTAACCCTAACAAACTACTGTACAACTTCTTTTTAAGATAATTAGAATAAAAATGTTATCCAAAACAAGTAAATTATTGCATAAAATAGAACTGGCTAGACAATATAACATATGACAATCCATAAGTGATAAAAATTTATATCTATAAATAATTAGTTCTATTAAAATTATATTAAGATAGTACACCAATGCTATAACCATTTACTACAGTTTTCAGCTTATATTTTATTAACTCCTTCGTAATTATGCTATGATTATTTAGGATTAATTAAAATTCAAGTTGCACATCTTATTATTACAGAGGGCTCTCAAACAGGTGGTTAAATAAAAAATATAAAAATTAAATTATAAAATTACTAAAATATAAAAATCTGAATAGAATTAAAAATCTTGTATTTTTTTTCACTTGTAATTATACATTTAATTCAGTTGAAACTCATAGTAAACTCATATAGAAGTGTAATATACATATTATAAGGTCCCTCGATCATGTTTCTAATAGTTTATTTCGATATTAGATGCACGTGAAATGTTTTTCATTTGCACACCAACAGTTACTGAAATGTAGTACACGATGTAGCATATAATAATTATATAGTATAAAATTTGTCAAAATATGTATGATTCAGCAAAAGTAATAAAATGTATTTGATTGCACCTTTGAAGGTATAAATTGTCAAACTAAATGATGATTATTTAGAATGTTAATAATGTTCGTTTAGAGCGGCCACCAGTATTGTTTAATTTTACATCCGATGCAACTATGTGTTATTTTTTATATGTGACAAACCTAAGGAATACATGAAATTCATCGGCAATATATGTCATACAAATGCTTGTAATCAAACCACTACATAATAAATAAATATTATTTACTCGTAACTCAAATTATGATTCACCATTTTGCCATCATTGAAGGCCTGAAATAAGCAATAGTTGTTTATACATTGTTATTATTTTTCAACAATCAAGTGGTTTTAAATTTGCTCCCGTCTTAGATACTATATATTAAATAAGGTTAATGTCGAAATTTCGTAGGTAGTTTATAAAATTAAAAAAAAAAAAACAGTTTGCTTTACGCAACGTAAAAATAAGGATAAACAAAAAGTAATTCCATTTTAAGTTGAAGAATAATTTAAAATATGAAATAATTCGCCGAGTAGCACCGATCAGTTGACAGTGCTTTTGACACTACTTTAATCGATGATCAAGCATTAAGCGACGTTTCAGGAACCCAAAAGGTCGTCTTACAAACGATTTTGAATCAAAACTTAACAGCTCTGTCAACTGACCGGATGACCAATTCTAACAGTTTAACCATTGTTTCGGCAAATCAAACAGCGTTTGCCGTACCATTTGACAGCTGATGATTTAATTTTAACGTTTATAAGCGCCTCAGAAACCGGTATCAGGTTTTTTGTAAATAAATACATATCATATAGATTCAAACACCTACACACGAGACAAGCATTATGTTCATCACACACATAAATACTATTCCAGTGGCAAAAATCAAACCCGGTGTTGGTTGGTTGGATTAATATAACTTAGGCGTAACAGTCTGGGTTGTTAAGTGTAAAGCCAAAGCAATGCGTTGCAAAACAAACATAACATTAAACTGGTAAGTGTTACCCTCTGCCCATATGAAACTCAGCGTGTGCCGCTAAAAATCGTTCACCGCCATGGATGTTACATTTTATTTACCCAGTGCTCATGTTGTCCTTTGAACTGGAACACATTGCTGATTTAACACAGCTTATACATAACTGGTTTGCGACAAAAATAGACCCTGCGGTTGTTCTACCCCAAATGGATCCTTGTATAGAGGAGACCAGTCCCCTATTGACCAAATCTTCCCTTTAAAACTAATAAATATTTCGTTTTTTTTTAAGTTCACAGTTTAAGTATCACTTTAGCGATATCTATTCACACCAATGATACCTTTTTAATTACCATAATAAGAAAACTTTAAAGTTATAAAATAAAGCTTTTAAAGTTAAGAATCATTTATATTTAATAGAGGCTTTTTCAGGAAAATTTTAATGATTAAACAGATGGTTTAGTAATTTACACTTTATTCATAAATTTCGTTACATCAAATAAAAAAAAATCTATTTTTATTTTGGCATGTAGTATTGGAAATAATTTTTTAAAAATAACTTAAGTTTATATTTTATGCATTTAAAACAAACCGATAAAGTAAAATAATTTTTAAATTTTCTTTTGTAAATAAAACTATTCATAATAATTATAATAAAATTTTACTAATCAATTTCAACTCCACTAGTGGTAAGTGTTTTTACAAGAGACCGTTTGGGGTAGTATCACCACGTTGTGTATTTCTGCCATAAATCAGCAGTATCCGAACTCTACTGTCTTCCAGTTTAAAGGGAGCGGTAGCCAGCGTAATTATAGGGTAAATGAGACGCTGCAATAAGGTCTTAGGGCGGTGTGCGGAGTTGAGGCAACTTACGCCGCGCTTATTACAGGGTAAGACGTGTCACTCATGTCATTGCTTCAACCGATGTTAGATTGGCTTTTATAAGAGTTCGACAGATTCTCAATTGAATAAATAATTTGTAATCTTTTAAATTTTGAACCAATAAAAAAGGATGTGAGCAATATACGCAAAGCAATCACCATAAATCACCTAAGACTGCTTCGTAAACAGCTGATAATCATTAAATGGATGTTTTATGTGCCTTCAGGTTGTACTACTTGGGAATTTTTGTATTTTTTACTTTACACATCTGTTTTTGCACCAAAAACACCTTAAAACCTTTTTATCATCAAATAAAATAAAGAAGCCTTCATCTTGACACGTACTTTTCTTTCATTATCAAAAAAATGGAAGCAGTATTTACTATAGATGTAACTTCAAACACCGGTTTTTAGGGACGATGAGGGTATTTTTTTAGGTTTTCGCTAACGATCTAGAACGGGTAATAAAATTAAAGGGATTATTCCCAAACGGGCTATAAACACGTTGTTCTAAAAAGTCTAAGTATATTTATCATATATTATATATATATCATATATTTTGCAATTTATCTACAGGCACTGAAACACTCTGATTATAAATAAAATTACATATCCTATTTTATAACAGTCGATGGCATAACGACTTTGAACTTATTTATTACAAATATTTTCAGTACTTTAGTCAAAAACAATTAATGATATGTTAATAATGTTAATGTAATATGTGAATAACTTTAGCCAAATTCGACAGTATCAATAGGCGTATTATACTCGCTATTTTCATAAAATAAAGAAAAAATATATTTATGTAAAAATACGTCCAGATTACAATAATAAATGATACGAAAAATCACAATATTACAAATAATAATATGTATGTAACTGTATGTTAACAGATAAAATTTAATCGCAAATAAATAGGGGCTCGCCTTAGTACTAATTTGAATAGTGAAAAACGTTTGACATATCTCTATTTTATATAGAAATGCAATTAACAACCTCGCTTAAACCGTATGTGATCCAATTCTTGATACAAACTTATTTTATTTCACGAGTTACTAGCACAGCAATAAGTTACTGCAGCTTTACAGAAAACTCTTACATATAGGTCAATATTTTAAAATTACAATGACTGTTTATGTCCAAAATCTTAATAAATGTAAATTTATTTTCTACTGGTTGTTATTCGCGACTTCGTCCGCGTGGTAATATTATTAAAATAACTTATTTTACTGCAAAATCGGACCGCCCAATCCAGAGATGAGCCAGACCAGAGCTATGTTGTTTTGTTACATGTATCGGTCAGTATATCACAATGAAATATTTATAAAACAGTAATTTAGATATAACGTTTACAGCATAAAACAAAAATGTGTTTTTAATTATAAAAGAAATTTAAAAATCCATATACAACAAAACATGAAAGTTGGATAGGTAATTTTATAACGTTACATAGGTACTGTAACATTGTGGTATTCAAGAAAGGATTCCGGTTCGCATTTTAGCTTTATATTCTATTCTCTATTTCGGGATATAAAAATGCTTCTATTTGTGTCCTTTATATGCCTGGTTGGCCTTTTTCAAGCACTTTATTTTATTTTGTTTGCAATTATTCTCAAGTAACTTCTAGCCATTGTCATTTTCATATCAGCCTTTACGTAAAATATTACACTTGCAATGACCTGATTTGTTTTATTTTCGGTAATCAATAAAAAATATCTGCAACTCGGCGATTGCAAATAGATCTAAGGAAAATAAATAAATAAATCCTGATTACAAACTTTTCAGGAAAAATTGCTTTTTCTTTTATGTACAAGTGTACATCATTCAAATGGTCATCATCATCATCATAATCTAAAGCTGGAGAGAATACTTCTCGTTCGTTCCGGCTGATGACACTGCTCCCACTCGGACACATCATAACTCCTGTTTAGACGCAGCTACAACTGGTCCTTCGCCATCAGAGGATAATTCTAAATCAGAAAGGCGACCTTCTTTAGTGCTCTAATAGTGTCGCGAATATTAGTAATAATGTAAAATAGTGTTTACTATTATCGGATAGGAAACGATAATAAATAACACTATTTGTAACATCGAAAACAACAAAATTACAGCATTCAAGGACAGTTATAATTTTTTTAGTAATATCTAACAAATCAGAAAACATCGTACGCGCCTGATGTGTACAAATATAAAAATCAGCAAATTGGTACAAAAATATGGTATGTAAAACATGACGACAACAATTTAACACGTCGATCAATAAATATTTCACTCCATATTCTTTGATATTTTCCTTTTAGAAATAAAATAATGAAGTTACATACATAATGCTAACTTCGATCGGTTACTGGTCGTAACTTCCAAAAACTGTTATTAGACGCTAAGAGATGGAGTTGGGAGTTTAATTTTGAAATAATGAACTCAGTCGATTTTAGTTGCAAATAATGTGAAATTAACACTCAAATTTATTTTTATATTATATGTGTACAATTGTGTACACCAGGTCTGAAAGGGTCAATATAAGTTTATTCTTATAATAAAAAAAACTCATTGATTATGTAAGCATTACTTTAATAAACTTTTATGAAATATTAAATTAATGTTACTAGGCAATTATAAATTTTTTGGAACTTATTTGTAGACCTGTTTTAGATAGCACAAAGCAGAATCATAATCATGATCAGCCTGGGTTAGTCCACTTATGGACATAAGCGTCCCCTAATGCATGGCTTCTCCATTAGGGTTTTTAAACCGTATGTGGGATACACGTTGTAACCAATTTAAATTTAACCAATTTCATCATTATTTTTCATTTGCCTTGTGTCAGCTGTTTTATATCGCAATTTAGTTTTAGACAAATAATAAGGTGCCATTGAACTTACATCTTAAAACTTAATGTATTTAGATGTTATTAAGGTATCGTTTCTTAAAAGCATTAAATTGGTTATTTTATTAAATATATAGTTCTACGAGTTCTTGGAAAAAGAGGTGTCATTGATTTTGTAATGAGATAAAAATGCTTAATATTACCCTTTAATGCAATAGACTATTTTTTTAATTATATTTAATAAATAGTTTTTAATTATAATAAATAAATAGTTTTTTATTAAATATTAATTTAGTATTTGAAAGAAAAGTTTTATTCAACTTGGAGACCATTGATTTATGTGTCAATGATTCTTAAAAAGTTTAGGAGAAACTTGCTTTTTGCGCAGAAAACTACTGGCAGACGTGCCAGTAGTAATAATATACGACTTTGCGGTAATTTTTTACAAAAGTTTATTACATCATGCGAAATTTGTAAATAATACATCAATAAAGGTTGAATTATGTATGAAGTATTTTAAACGATAATCTAACAGTTCTTAAAAATTATTTATAATCTTTTCTTTTAAACTTCCAAGAGAGTGCTTTAATTTTAGTTGAAAATTAAGAAATTGCACGAGTAACATTTTTTTAAAGCTAGAATAATTTGCATTTTTAGCAGTCTCACTAGTCAAGCTTGGTAAGATTATAATTTCATATTTTATTTTACATTATAACTATTCCTATAAATAGTGATCTTATTTGGAAGAATTTACTTAGAAAAAATTTATTTACTTAAAATAATTTGAGTTAATACATACTTTGTTTTATTGAGTTGCAATTAATGCACAATAAATTGTCCCGTGAAACAAAAAATTGACATACAATCCCATATGGATTGTATGTCAAATTTTTGTAACACCAGTAAGGATTAGAATCATAAAAACATTTCAAAGAATATATTAATCTAATTGTTTCAATTTCGTACATTTTTTTTATTGCATACGCAGGCAGACGAGCAGTCGGGGCCACCTGATGGAAAGTGGTCACTGACGCCCACACTGAAGACATTGACAATACAGGTATCACCAACGTCGTTAAGTCTCGTTTACCCAGTAAATACGCCGGCTACGGTGCCCTTCAAACCGGAACACAGAAGTGTTTTCATACCACTGCATTGTGGTTGACATAGGCACCGCAGTGGTACCCACCCATCCGGTCTCCTGTAAAAAGGGGACCTACCACCGGTCATACATGCAAATACGTAAGTCATTTTAACTTGATTTATTATTTCCGCTGTGCTTGATCAAAAGAATTTGTCACAGTCCTTGTGTAGGGAAATTCGAATGGATTGTGAGCTCCATCAGGAAAATCGTATATTTTAAGTTATTTTTAGTAAAAATGTAGAAGCTGAAATTATTATAGATTGTTATTTTAAATTAAAATATTTGCGGAATTCATCTTTAACTATTTCTTTTAACTTTGATCGGATATATATTGATGAGAGATAAATTTACATTTTTTACTAAAAGCAATCAATTTTGAATACATACATGAAAAATGGAAAACTTTAAAAATACTATTGGATGCATTTAATTATTTACCAAGTAGCCATCGTTATCCTAATACTACGAAACATTCAAACAAGTTGTTATCAAAGTCCGTGTCAGCCCATAAAATCGTGACATACGTATAAATTTTACAGATTATGCTCGTATCTTAATAAAGACGGCTTGCATATATGGCTTTACAATTTTTATCATACGTCGTTTCACATATAATTTTAAACGTATTTACAGCAGTTTCCTATTTATTGGTCAAATACTTTCAGATACTGTGAAAACTACAGTTCTAGAAAATATTTCACATTCAACAGTTTAGCAGACCTAAAAAATATAACATTGTGTTAACTTTGTATTATATCAATTTTGTAATAAGAAAGTAGAATATGCTTCATAAGCGCGCGAAAATATGTATAAATTGAAATTTTCATAGTAGGCATTTCAAATAATTGAAAATGTATAATAGCGATGAACAAAACGTATCATATGATAGAATTTTAACTTTTGTTGTTGTATTAAGTGCATTTTGTCCTATTATACAAGACTGAGTCATCAAGCATCATATTTTATAATTTATAACACAAAAAACTGCATAATCAGTAGACGATAAGCGAAACGAACAGGTCGTAACACAAACACACAGCTGTATCTTTACATATATATTTAGTATGTTTTGTACACATAACAATTAAATGAATAAAATAACCTGTTTATTAATAATTTGGTACGGTTTACTTTATGCTATGTTATTTATACGTATAATTTACGGTTAACAATATCCGTGTACTCTTATATTGGTTTATCTTACACACGACATGGTAAAAGATAAAATAAAAGCAGACAAAACAGCCAATTCTATTGATTAACTACCTTCTAGCTACCACCTATGGACACCTCTGATCTGATCATCAATATAGCATTGTTTATATCTATTATTTATCTTAATACATCAAATTACCACGGAATCATGAATCAAACATAAAACTTCTTTAGTTTACTCACTCACTATATGTTTCTGAACGCCTGTCATATGTAATTTAACCACAAGCTATTTGCATAACAAAGGCAATTTATGCCACCCATTTTAATAAAGCTGTTGTATACGCGATAAGTACAATCTCAAATTGCTTCTGTATTCTATTTGATACAAGCCTTTGTTTAATAATTAAAAAAGAAACTGCTTACAGTCAGTTTTACCGTATAAGTATCTATAAAAATTCAAAGAAATCGTAAGTTACTATTGATTCTGCAGTGACACTTTAAAAAAAAAATATTTCAAGCCTCCGTGGCCTAGCGGTATAAGCCCTTGCTCCATAAACTGGAGGGTTTGAATCCTGCGGGGAAACAACTTTGTGTTATCATTGTTTTCTGGTTGGTTATACCAAATTGGGTCGATCACCTAAATGTATGAAAAGTAAGATGATCCATGCGTCGGATGGGCATGTAAAAAGTCGGTCTACCTACCAACCCGCATTGGATCAACGTGGGAATGCGTGCATTAGGGTATGCCTATTTCCAGCAGTAGACTAATATAGGACGGTGATGATGAAGATTATGTTCTAGTTTACGTTCTAGTCTACGTTCTGAATCAGCATAAAGCAAGCATGCAGCAAGAGAAACGAATACTGAAAATAATGCTAAACATATTTAAATTTAAAATGTTAAAATTCACTTATTTAGCTTACTTTTGTGAACTTCTACGAACCTGTCTAAACGAGAAGAAGTTGTTACCTTTTATTTTTTGTAATCGATTTCTTAATATCTATTTCGTCATAAATTATGATTGAGCTTACTTTTACTCCATTTAGCGCAAACTGAATGATAACACAATGATATCATTCATTCATCTGATCGTCATATCTCATAGGAATTAGCTACTCTCCTATAGCGACTAAAAAAATATTTTATATGAAGTAATTATGAT
Organism: Lamproptera curius; assembly: GCA_029286875.1. Lineage (NCBI taxonomy): Eukaryota > Metazoa > Arthropoda > Insecta > Lepidoptera > Papilionidae > Lamproptera > Lamproptera curius. The sequence goes on along the minus strand of JAGSMT010000273.1, from coordinate 38,490 downwards.
AAGAAAAAGATATAAATATATGTACTTAGTTATTTCCGACGCCGATGAAAGATCACAATAAAACATTGTTATTAATTAAAAAATCATATTAAGTTTTATAAAGATTTATTGATAGTGGTGTGATCATCAATACTAAAATTTACCGTTCCTTAAAATCAGCAGGATGGCGGAACTCATGTCATTTTATTAGGAAGCATGTTACAAAGACCAATTCAACTGAAATATTTTTCGATCCTGCCGCAATATTGCGCATTTAGCTGTCAACGGAAATTAAAGTGGAAGTCAACGGCTTGCCTTTCGATACCCTGCAATACGAACTTTAGCAATTGTACGAGTATAGTAACTATCATATATAACAATTTATTACAAAGAGTATGATACAGTCAGACTGCATTTAAGTGTTTATTTTAGTAATGTTACATTTATATAAATAATATAATTATGAAAATATTCATAAATCGCAATTGACATTACATTAAGTTCGACTTCGCTGTACTCATTACTAGATATACTTGCGATACGTGTGAACAACTTACTAATAGATAAAGCTTCACGCAAATATCGGTCTGATGAATAACCTAATAACATAAGAAAAGCCACCGCTTTTCTGAAGTTATTCATCCTTGATATTTTGGTGAAAATATCATGCTTAAGCTCATACTGTTACAATGTTTCTTCCCAATTTATTTTATATTGGTTATACAAAATGAAAATAAATGTAGAATTACTTATTAAACAATAATCATCTATTCTTACCGTTGTTATAAATGTACCAAGAAACTTCCATAACATTTAACTTACTTAATAGAGCCAACTATAAATTATTTGGTAACCACAAATTGCTCCGCGTCATTCACTCACTAAGTTTGGTACCGATACTAAATTTGACATGAATATCGACTGACTTCACGGACGACCGCAATCATTTCGTGCGTGATCGGGATATAAGTGTACAACAGATTTCTAGGTAGAATTGAATTGGGATTTACCGATTTATGTGATATTGATATTTTCATCTCGATTGGAAATAAAAAAAGTGGTGTATTAATCCTAAATAAAAGGCTCTTAACATGAAAATCAATTTAATTCGTTACAAAAAATTGTCGTTTTATTATCAAGATATGACAACGTCCTATTCATAGCCTACAGCATTGGCAGCCGATTAATATTAGAGATCGCCAACTTCGCAGGAGATAATTTAGTGCACGGTTGACAGGCAAACAAGTACACTCCTTCTTCTATAAGAGGAGTCTCGACCTCTTCTTAACAAGCCTTACTACTACTGGCTTTGCTACAGAGCCAGTTTATTTTAGGTTATGCTTTGTTATGCACATATTTCAAGTTTTAGGAAAAGTTATGTTTTCAAAATATTTTTTGTTCGTCTTTAACAGGCGCAGTATCTGCTGTTTGCAAAATGTCAACATTTTTACACTTGAACGTCTAAATACCGTGAAATCAGATTACAAGAGTCAAGTAATTGTACGTTTAAATATCATAAACAGGCAGGAACTTAACTTTTAAAATTTACATCTGTTGTCGTTTTAATCATGAATTAAATTTATTAATAAAATGTAGCGTTTAAATAATATTAATTTAAGAGAATTTGTTAACTGCCTCCTAGCCTGTGGTGTAAGTAGTGGTGGCTTTAGAAACTGGAGGGTGGGTTTGAATCCTGCGGGGACTCAACAAATTTTCATTGTTCCTAATTGGTTAGGGCAATTTGGGCGATCACCCTATTGTCTGAAAAGTAAGATGATCCATGCGTCGGATGGGCATATAAAAGTCGATCCACCCACCAATCCGCATTGACCAGCGTGGGGGAAGGTCCAAAACCACAATGGAAGACCCTCGTATTAGGAGTGGCCTATGTTCAGAGTGGACTATCACAGGCTGATGAGGATGATGATGGTAAGTGTATGTGATGATGTGATGATGATATTTTACTTTCCTTTGGGTCCAATATAACTCAAAATTTTAACAAACCTTCTTGAGGTTCATAAGATTATAACTTTAAAGAACTCTTAAGATATTCTAATACGTTTTTTAATAGTAAAGTAAAAGTGTTGGTAAGACATAAATTCACTTAAATAACATTTTATCTATCTCAATATAAACAAACGATTGTCGACATCTAAACAAACAAGAAAGGTTTTAAGCGTCAGTTGTTCTAAGTTGAGGATTGCAATCGTCTCAGAGAAACGCCATTAGTGATTCCGTCCTCGCATACTAATTTAATGTAAAGATTTGGATATATCATGTCTCTGTTACGTACTATATTATCCATTTAAAAGAATATATATTTATGGCAGAGTTTTATATTTTAGATCACAGATTTATTTTAATTTTATTACACAAATAAAAGGGAAGTAGAATTTTTCTTAATAGAGGACCAAAAGTTACGTTAGCCAGGTATTGCGTCCAATAAATAGAGATTATTTAATAAAAACTATAACTGCAGTTGCCAGAGTTTCGCTTAGAATGACGACAACAAGCAATGACGTTGAACCGCCGAATGAAAAACTTTTTCAGTATTATAATTCAATACAATTTGGTAAAACCGGTGGGTAGGTCCTTTACAGGGACCGTCTGGTGGGAACCCGGCGTTTATTTCTACAGAAAAGAAAGCAAGTAGTAGTGTGATAACACATGTGATCCGGTTTGAAGGGCACCGAGAAGCGTAATTATTGCAAACGAGACTTAACTTCCCTGTCTCACGGTAGGCAGCGGTTGTGATACCAGTATTGCCATGGCATCTGGACATAGGCCTCCCAATGCACGCCACCTCCTGATCTCGCTATTCTCATCCAGCCCACACCGGCCACTTTGCGAATGACGTTCAGCCATCTTGTCGCATGGCGTCTCTACTACGTTTGCCTGAGCTTCGGTCTCCCCCAGAACCTTCCTTAAAAATATTTATGTTACAAATTATTTAAAAATAAGATATTTATTTAACTTATATACATAATTTTGCAATTTTTCAAATAATCAATAAAACTATTATTTCTTTAAAACGAAGGGACCCCACCCTTTCCTGTTTTCTATTTCCTGTTTATAAAGCAACTTAAAGTCTGTGAGGACGTATTCTGTAATATGTCAACTAAATTAAAGTCCTTCTAATATTTAGTTATCCTTTAAAAAAGAATGCTCAAAAAAGTAACAGACAATATACTTTTACTTTTAATAATAATAAGCAAGTGTTCGACCTAGATTTAGTTTTGCTCAGAACTTATTGCATAGAATTTAAATTGCCGTATATTTTATTTCGGTAATGAGTAAGTTCGACAGCAATTGGTTTTTGTATGGGTCAATAAATTCTCGCTGTTTTATCGAGTCGTTTTATCGAGTTGTTTAAATAACTCCGCATTCTTCTGGAAATAGATTTGTAAACGCTGTCGAAAATTTGTAATATTTTTTTCCACCGTTTTATTTGATTGGGAACATTATTGTTTCGACTGATTCGATATTGTTCTGATTCAACGTTCCAGTAGATTAGGACGACTGCAATAAGATCATCACTCTGAAATTTAAGACATTGCAACAAGTTTGTACCAAACTTTATTATACTTTTTAGTAAAAACAAAAAATTGTACTTACACACAACTAAGCACATAATAAAATAGTGTCTATGTTATTATTAGTTTTGGCTAGGAATTTGAGACGATTTTATTCGTCTTAAATTTAAATCACATTGATTTTGATTTTATTAATTTAGGATTCATGCAGAACACGAACTTATATTTTTTATTTAGATGAGTAATAAATATATATTTAGGGCAAATACTACGTAATTCGGAGCCTAAAAGTCTAAATCCAAAATTGCTTGAATATATATCTCAAATTTACAGTAAATAAAAATTATATGAAAATAAACAGCAATCTTTTCATCACGGAATTGACAAATTTATTTTCATATAAAAGGGATATTTTAGTGTAATTTATCAGTCAATCGAGTTTATTGGACTGGTAAATTGTTGATCCATTTATTCCTATAAATAAGTTGTCAACAGCAGAACGCCTAAGTCGATAGCAGCATTGAAATTCAAAAGATAAATCGTTGTAAAACTTTTTTATTTCCTTTATGTACAATATTTATAAGTTTATTTATTATTTTGCCAAATAATATGCACGAAGACAGGATTATTTTGCCAATCCAATCTAGCGAAAGCTTATACTAGATACTTTAATGTTAATAAAATCCATGAGGATTAAAAAAAGGGTGTGATTACAGGAACGCTTTAGCACTATTTATTAATACCACTAGGGCTGGACACCGTGTCAGCTCCGTCTCAGACCTTTGGCCTACTCCACTGCGTATTACCATGTATAATCGTTACCGCGGCCCGGTGCAACTTAAAAGATAATCTATAGTTGGGCTAAAAATAGTAAAAAAAACAAATTAATTTTTTTTCAATAAGAAAATATAATAGTGTAACAATGGGCATATAGAAAACAGATTGACAAATAAAAATCATACATAACATCATGGAAATGTTAGTCCTTTGTTTATTAAGGTCAGGTTGGGCTTAGCCTAAAATTATGCCAGGGAAGAACTTAAGGTTTAATATAATTATGCCATTATAAATTGATCACCTAATTTTAGAATAAAACATTATGTATAAACGTCTATATCGACGTCCATTCTCTTACCTTCTCGATCCTTTGACATTGGGGAGAGATATTGCATCCTTTGCATTTTTTGTCGGCTTTAACAGCAGTTTGGAGTAACACCAGCTTGAACGGTTATAGGTCTCCTTATTTACAGGCATCATCTGGGTGGAGTGCCTATATCTGTCACTTCTTCCGGTTTAAAAGACACAGAAGCCATAAATTACAAACAAACAAACAAAACCTAACATCATATGTCTCAGGGCGGTGCAGATTTGTTGTGTCTTACGGTGCTTTAATTATGGCAGAGCTGTCACTAACCATCATATATATTGACAAGTGTTAGTTTCGCAATTTATTTAAAAGAATTCTGCGATCACATAAAGCGACATCACCATCAGACCACCTAGATGGCGTAGATTTTATATACCATTTGCATTTTTGATAAAGCCGTATTTAAGTGAAAATAGATTGAAGCATCAAGCAATTTAAGAAGATAGGTAGAGTTTTTTAAAACCCTTCTATAAACACAAGTATCTATCTGAATAAATGTTACTTTCATTTTATTTAATAACAATTCACTCTATTGCTTTAAATACATGTTAAAAAAGTGCTTACTTGTGTAATTTATAATAAAATATTTAAAATTATGAAAATTTAAAGAAATAATTTTAGTCTTCCATAGGATTCAGCCACATTAGTCAACCTATGACATGATTTAACTGATAAAATTTAATGGTGTTACATAAAAAATATGGGTGATAGGGCACGACTAACACTATTCTGTTCGTTTAAGTTTGTTTAAACTACGACCGCCCTCACGCACGGGAGCTATGCTGATAGAAAATATATTTACATTATCACATGTGTTTTATATATAAACCTTTCTCTTCAATCAATGTATCTATTAAAAAACCGCATCGAAATCTGTTGCGCAGTTTGAAAGATTCGAAGATAAAGAAAAGATTTGAAGATATAAGGACATGGAAAGCGACTTTGTTTTATACTATGAAATGATAAATATTAGAAAAAATAATAGAAAATAATGCTAAAATGATATCGTCATCGTTTTCTTACTATAGGCGAATAACCACCCGTGAAAGTGAACATCTTATTTTATAGTGAAGCATAACGATTTTAACGCCAATTCACTCAAAGATTTGCATAGATATTTTCACGCCGAAAATTTCATTGTCTCCTTTAAATTTGGCAAAAGCTCCTTCCACACTGTTGGTTTCTGCAATAAAGACGTTTTTTTTATATATTTTTATATGTGATGTACATATGTGTGTATTTTTATATAAAATATTTTCTAACATCAATTTAAAGGTGTGTTAATAATGTTAAAGAACTTTCTTATAAATTAAATCAAATATTATTAAGTCATTTCACTTTTTTTTTTATTTATTTCTTTTTTTTTACCACCACTAGCCTACGGAGGCAGTCTCTGAATAGTGTATATAAGATATTGGACACAGCCTTCCGTCTTAATTGTTTTAAGTTTTAATCGTAGTACTGTTAGATAACTATTCTACTAATTGTATGAAAAGATATATTTACTTTTTCCATAGGAATAATATATTTCAAATTCAACAGAAAAATTGATTATTTTAGGTAAGAGCATTTAATATTGCCTTGGCTGACTAGGAAACAATGGTAAAGTACTTATGAAAAAGTGATAGTTAAATATCTTAATTCAATATCTTCTATATTGAATTAAAATATTTAACTAAAAGATATTAAGATACATAACATTTTCTTATTGATTGTCAAATAAACAGCAACTGTCACTACCTAATTGTCATTATATTTGATTTCATCTATTTTAAGCTTACGCGCCTTAAAGCGTTATAAAGATAACAATAAAGATTACGTTTTTATACCATTAAATGAGGGGAGATAACATAAACAAATGAGTGTGACACTTACGTAACACATCTAAACACATTCCGTCTCGTTAACTCAATTATTAAACTCGGTGTAGTCCCTGTTATATTGGAACATTGGAACATTTCTCTGCTCCTGCTCTGCCTTAATCATATATTACTTTTGGCATGTATTTCTTTTGTTTTCGACTTTAAAAGGACATGCAATATTCTTTGTAAACTTTCTTTGGAAACCTACACACACAAATCGATGGTTTCCTGTGTAAAGCCAATGCTTTATATAGGAAGAATAAGAACGAATAAATTGATAGAATATATTTCTAACACGGGAAACCAGCAAAATAATAAAACTAAGCTCTGTGGCGTAAAAGAATATTAAAGTTTGTGAAATATTTGTCGGAGAAGTGATAGAATGTGCAGAACCATTCGTAATGCAAAGTGAGACACTATTCTGCATTCACCTCCTTGAGATTTTAAATTTTACGCTGATTATTTATTTTTAATATCACCATCCACGGCGCTCTACCGGAAAAATAATTTTATTACAATACTTTCCAGCAGCAATACTGCCGTTATATAAAATAATACATTAAACCTATGTAACTAAGTAAGTCATTTAATTTTACAAAATATGCTATAGCTATTCAAATTTCGTAGCAGTTATCAAAAATCACAAAATTCATAAATGAGTTATGTTCGCGCGCATTTCTATGTCGCCTAACACAGCCGCAAATCGGTTACGCAATAATCTTCCTTCCTTTCTTGATATACCACTCCTTTCGCCTGCCCTCTATTTGTTCTTTTAATTTTTCCATCTCGCGCAGAAAGAGGGTATAAAACGAATACTTTGTGACGCCGTCGGCGGCCAGCGCCGCCGCAGTCAGACAATTGCCTTCCGGAGAGCCTACGCAGCGCATCATATTTCGTAGAGTCACGCGACGCGAATGTCAACGCTCCGTTCTTATAGTATTACGATGACCGCGAACCCCAACCGCATAACGAAGATGCCTGCAGACAAGGTATTTATTCTTCCTTTTATGCATTTCAACCATCATAACCACGTTGTCGAGTCGATTAGCACATGGTCCTCGAACCTCCTTTTTGGTCCTAAATGTCCACCATATCGTCACCGACCTAGTTGGTTCAATAAATTGCCTGAGAAACTTGAGTGACCGCCTATGAACCAAGTTGTTCATAGCAAAAATTGGAATAAAATAATCCAAGGCTTTAAAGAAATAATGTTATTGTGTGGCAACGCAAACGTTATTATAAATTTCATTGCAGCAATAAGTCATCTCCCCTTTAGATGTTATTATACGAAATATGATTAGTAAACTATTTAAAAATTGCAATCTGGTTTATACAAAGCTCATAAAATATAAATTAGTGTTAGTTTACATAGAAGTTAAGGCTTTTATAAATTATTCATTATATGTGTCGAAACGTGTTATATGTGATATTTTGATTAAATTAATACCTTTATAATTAAGCAACCGTGAGTGGCAAATCAGGTGTTTTAAAAGGGGTAAATGGTTGTTATGAGACGGTCATATTTTTTATTTCAGTTATAACTCCTATTTAAATTTTGGGTCGTCTAATATAAAATTAAACAGTTTTAAGGTAAAATCTAGTCCCATTCAATAATCTACTCAAATAAGACAAAGATGTTTTCGTGGATATGTAAAGATCGATCTAAGCATCTACGTTAATAGAGCAGTTGTTGTCTTTTTTAGAACATTAATATGGTCATGCAGAACACAACTGCTTTCATTAAAGAACAAAAGGCGGTTGCTTAAGCGCACCCACCGACTCCATAATACGGTGTCCTTTAATTTTCCCAGCCTTTTGATTAGGTTTCAAAAGCCTTAATGCTGACAAAATTGTCTAATTGGTGTTGATATAACTCGCCTTATATGATTGCTGTAAAGATTTTTATTATTTTTATGTATATTATCGCATCTTAACCAACTTACATTTTGTTAAAAAGCTATTTTAGCGTAGTTCTTTTTAAATATTAATCAATAAATAAACTTTATTGTATGACATTAAGTAAAATAGACAAGAAGTGGTTTTAATTTGTTATAACACGTTATTGGAAAATTATTTAGTAAAAAAAAGACATTTCGCATTTATTACAAAACAATAGTATTAATAAAGCAAACAGAAATTGTCCAAATCATTTATTTATTTTTATGCAGGTTCGGGTTTGTTGAATATACATATTTATGTATCATTTATATATCGAAATCTTTTGCCATAATTTATAGACGGAATTAAAACAAGAACACCGGATCTAATGTTAAAACGGTACAATTAAACCCATATTTTCTAGTACTAAAGTTAATTATGTGTGAAGCTACGTACGGTGAAGGTTGAAGGCTGGTTGGTAAAATTCGTGAATATTTTGCTGCAATGCAGAATTTAAGACCATTTTTTTGTTAAGAGCTTTAAAGAAATTTTATAACATTTAACATTAATTTTCCACCGCAGTTGTTTTTAGATAACAAATCAAAGATTAACAATTGTTCAATTTACTAGAAGGGAATCCGTTCTTTAGTCTTTGTAGTAAAGCTCAACGAGAGGAAAAAAAATGGAATTTCTGGTTTGACAATTATCCCACTAGCAATGTTAATAGTCAAGTCGGCTAAAATTATTATATTATGAATGGATAACTTTTAAATATCTCTTTATTTTTTTTCAACGGCATTTTATTTGTTGATCAATTCCGGTTTATGCCTGATTTTTAAATTTAAATATTAACATTTGATGTGCTTAAAAATATTTTCATGTAGTGGCTTAAGAAAACCTTAAGTTTTCGCTATTTAGCCCTGAAAAATTATAAAACGGTCCTAAATATCGAGTTGAGAGTTTTTTGTAAATTCTTCCGTTTGAATCTTTTAAATTAAAATCACAAATGTTTTGAGTATACAAACAAAGCATTTTTTATTAGTTTGTTTCTTTTTACCCACCTTTGAATTTTTCTATATTCCTTGATGATCCTGAACAATACCTTAAATATTTTTGAGACTTTTAATAGTTTTAGTAAAAGCATGAGATGATTAACCGTATATTAACTGTTGTCACGACTTGTCGTGTTTTTTTTTAAAAAGAACAAGACATGAATTTAAAATGTTGTTTATTGTTGGTAATTAATATCATTTTCTTATAAAAAGATTATATTGATTTACAGGTCAGGAAACTTAATTGTTTTATTTGTAAAAGTAATCACATTCAATGTAACAATGCTCTTTCTTATGACCAAGACCTTAGGGGAATGTATTGAATTTATTGTTCGCATCGATTCAAATATTATTGATTACTGTAAAGGTTATAAGTAGCAATCTATTTGTACTTTTGCAGAATTTATAAAAAAGTATTTATCAAGTTGACAAAGTTGTTTAACCGTAAGAAAAATGTATCTTTATGAATAATACATTATTTCTTCAGTCCTTTTCCATTTAATGTACTATTATTATTGTACTTATAAACATTCACGGAAACGTTTCTTTTTGTAGATGGATAGTTAGTTATTCTGTGCTGTATAAGCACTTCTACTTATGACAGAAACAAAATAATTACTAAATTTCGGGTTTCATTTTAATTAATATTTTCTCTGATATAAGAATATTATTTCTTATAAGTAGTCGAGAACAGTTATTTTTTCAAGGCTGAAGGGAAGAAATTCAAGTGAGCAGTTTGAGGAGAGGGATGATAAGACAGAACTTTTGCAAAATAAATAAAAATTAATTTAAAGGAACTACTTACTTCAAAAATTTGGAATCTTTTAATGAATTTAAATTAAATCTAGAGCAGTGATATAGATCTGGCCAATTAATCTTAAATAAAATTATCAATCCTAAACCTAATAATAAATTTAATTATGTAGAATCTTTAAATAAACATACTGTTAAATTGGTATATCAAAATATTCTTAAATATTCTGGACATAAAATAATATAAAGAACCAGAAATTGAACTTTTCAAGTGTTAAATTGATATTTTAGTATTTCCTGAGCACTGGCTACAAGATCATCAGCTGATGTTTAATTTGAATTTAAGATGGTAGTCTGTTTGAAAGAGACAAAGCTATCCTGGTCTTAATTTTATTAATTATTTTTAAAATTTGAAACCGTGAGATATTGTGACTCTCATTAACGTGATTATTGAAATAGCTTGAAAACTTGGCATTACATTGTTGTTGGCGACCTCCAGCGTTATCTGAACCTTTTGAAGTTGTATTAGAAGAAATATTGTAAAGTTTACGAATCTAAAATAAATAATTAAATTTGGTCATTATATTAATTTATTAAATAATCTACAAGATTCAAATATTGCAAGTTCAAACCAAATTTTTTCTTGAACCAACTAGAATCACTAAGAATTCTGCAACATGTATAGACAATATTTTTACAAACTGTCAACCAATAACTATTAATTGATCTATATCAGTTATTTTAAAAAGAACTTCTGACCATTTTGGACAGTTTGCCTGTTTTAAATTAGATAAATTATTTATGAAGTAAAACAACAAAAGAAAGAAAAGTTTGTTCCATATATAAAAGGGATTGAGAAGTTAATATCATAATTAAAAACTTATTTAATTTAAGCCCAGATGTCCATAACTCTTTATTTATTTGGTTAGGAGGAGTTTAAACAATATTTACTTTAAAAGGAAATGAAGGGTTCTGTGCATTTAGGAATGAGCAATAAAATTCTTAATGAGTTCTGAAAGAGAGGCATAGGATCTTAAGTGAAAAGGCATAATCTACAACTTTTAAAAATTTTAAAAATTAAAAGTGAGTTATTCGTTTAAATCCTACATATTAAATAAAATTAAGAATTTATCCGATAAAATCAAAATGACTTGGAATAAAATAAATAATGAAACCGGAATAGTAACAAAAGGTAACAATAAATAAATTTGAAAATTAGTGATCATCAAATTAAGTTGATGTTGCAAAATTTTTCGAACAGTTTTTTAGACATTCGTTTTCTACTACTGTCTCTTTTATCATCTCCAACAGTTGGCCGAGTCACTCTAAAGGAAAAATGTCAATGAATGCACAGAACTTTTGAGTTTATAAGTTAGTAAACAAAGATGTTATCAATGTTTTAACTCTAGAAATGAAAGAACGGCAGACCTTTGTATCTCTATTAAGGTGATAACTGCTATTATCGATGTTATATCACCGCACCTATAATTATATTCAATTGTATTGAATACATATTGAAACATATTGAAAATTCTTGTCAATTAAGATTTTTTTTCTCGGTGTTACTAAATATTTCGGAGGCTTGTTGAAAATTTCATACTGTCCAACAGAAAAGAAAGATTTAACGTGAATTGATTTGAAATCGATACTAATTATAATGGAAAATGGATATTCATGTTTTTCTTTACATCGCTATTAATTAAACACCTTATGAAGACATATATCATCAAAACTTCTTTATAAGAAAACAAATGCTTTCCAATACCAATAGCTTCGTTTTGGTAAGATGGTGTGAAAAAACGAATGAAAGTTTAATTGCATCTGCTGATTTTTATTTAAATTTAAGTTAAATAAATTATCAGAATTGATTAATAAACTTACTTACAATTTGTCTTAACTTTGAAAACCTTTATTAACTGCTTAGTGTTTGTTATAAAAAACTATTACCCTTTTGATGAAATAAATACAACTTTATAAAAATTGTTAAACTAGACTAACTAAAAAATTTTTAAAAATGTCTAGATAGATATTAGAAATTTGTACAAAGATTTTATATAATACTCTCCACTCACAAATGCAACATATACATATAAGTTTTTGTAAAACATGACGACAACAAACAAGACGACAAAACAAGATTCGAATTACGCTACTTACGTCTTCCAAGAAAGATTATTTCTAGTCATCAAATTGGAGGTTCAAGTAAGAAACGCCAGCTCCTCATAAAATAAGGTCTGTAAGCTACTTCAAATTGGTTATATGATATATAGTATAATATATAGTCTTATGAAAGGCTAAGTCAAATTTCAGAGTCCTTTTTACGTGTACGAGAATTGGAACGGAACTTCTAACGCCTTTTATTTAATAAAAACAGCAGTTTTTTTGTATTTAATATGCATTTCAATGTTACAATGTTTTATTTATGTCACGTAGTTGCTGAATATTGTTTTGTTTATTTTAAATGGTTTAGTCAGTGTAAGTTCCACTCACTTGTTTATTTTTAAAATATGGTATGACATTGTCATGTGACTAATTGACAGCTTGCGTTTCACGGTGTCATTCGTGGCTTTTTCTATTGAAACTTAATCTGGTATTATTTTATACAAAATTTATCGTTAATTTGTTACGAATGATCATTTGCATATTACATAAGTAGTAAGCCCGTATATTTATGTGTACATGTATAGTGTGCTTACAAAAATTCAATAATATTAATGAGTGAACAGTATTCATTACTGCCTCCGTAGCCTAGTGGTATAAGCGTGTGCTTTAGAATCCGGAGGTCGTGGGTTCGAATCCTGCGGGACTCAACAAATTTTAATTGTTGTTTCCTAGTTGGCTAGGGCAATTTGGACCGATCACCCATTTGTCTGAAAAGTAAGATGATCCATGCGTCGGATGGGCATGTAAAAGTCGGTCCACCACCAACCCGCATTGGACCAGCGTGGTGGGATACGGTCCAGAAACCCCTAATGGATAGGGTGTATTAGGGAGCCTATGTCCAGCAGTGGACTATCAAAGGCTGATGATGATGATAATGATGAGTATTTATTAAAATTTTGTATTTTCAATTCATTTTCTTATTTAGTTTTTGATTGCAGTATTATTATAAATAAAATATGTCTCAATTTTTAAGTTTTTCTAATTATTTTATAATATTTCATAAAAAAATATCAATTGCAACCTATCTGCAAATAGATTTTTTTAAAAGGGTTTTGTCATCTTTTCTCATAGTTTTATCCTCATATAAATCAATATAATTTAATTCTAGGAGATGAAATCCGAAGACGACAACCAATCAGCCTAATTAGGCCATGAAGGGGATCAGGAATTATTCAAAGTTGAAGTCAAAAATTGTTCACTTTGTATAGACTTTCCCGATCTCTTTTAATACGTCACAAATTTAGCATTGTTTTCCAAACCTAGTATGTTTCTTGCCAATTCATTCTGTACGTATCTAGGTGACTTAGCCTTGAAAAGAGCCAGGGAGAATCTCTGCATGCACATTTTTTTATTTAATATATTATTTATGTAGTAAAGAAGTTAGCAGAAGATTTACTACTGCAGAACATGAAATACTACAAATTTTGGTCGTTAATCCAATTTTTAATAGTAGCAAAAGGTCGCATAAAAACAAATGAATATTTCCTCGTGCTTATATAATATTCTAAAATATTTAGTAAAGACAATGTCAAATTCTTACTTTTATCAAAATATTACTTTAAGATTAAGGTGGACCCGGATTATAAATTGGCCTCACAGCCTTTCTTGTAGATCAAATATTTTGTTTAGGCCGGCTGCAGATACCCACATTTTATTTCACAAGACTGTTAAGGTACGCGTAATACTAGCATTTTAATTTTTGCAATACTTTAAACTATTTTAGTTTCTCATATGTTAAATATGAATATGATTCAAAATTTCCACTTTGTTGAAATATTTTAGTTTCATCATTGATAACTTTATAAAATAAAATAGAAACTAAATTGTTTGTTTGTTTTATGAAGTATGCCTATATTCTTTGTTTCTAGAAAGCTAAAAAAAACTTATCTTTTATTAAAGTAGTCACTAACTGACGTAAACAACCGTTAGAATATTACCGAAGCAAAAAATATTATCGTGAATAAGAATATATAATCGTCGTCGTAATCTAACTTCAACATGTGAACCAACGAATAACTATACTTATATAATAAATATACTTTAAAGGCAGTTTAATATCTTTCGTATCCTGCATACAACTTCTTATTACTAATTCTTTCTAAAAATAAAGGATAAAAATCAAACAAACGGTATTATAAGGCTTCTTACTCACATCGCTTTATGGGAATTACTTCATTTACATAATGACGATACGAGTACGCGCCCAATTTAACTCAATAGGGCGTGAGATGCCCATTACGTGCAAGCTACGCTTGAAGGAAGACGTTTTATATATATACGATGTGCTTTGTGATCTTACTATCAAAAAAGAAAGTAAAAAAAAAATGTATCTTCATCAGAATTATAGTTGTTTTATAAGCGCTATGTACTTCGAAGATATTTTCTTTTAATTAAATATGAAAAACACGCTTCTATACAAGAGTTTCTCATTGTCTTTAAATAATACGTTCTACAAAAAGAAACGTTTTATAAGTTAATTGCAAATAAAAAGAACTAAATTGTTAACTCCTTCAGACAGATCTTACAGAAAGCAGTTACTGCAAAGCAATAAATATTTTCCAGAGCTTCATCCTCTTTGTTAACACTAATAAATTTACTGTACAACTGTATTGCAATATACTCCAGGCTCAGTACCAAATGGTACGAAGCACTTGTAAGATGTTCACGTAATAAAAATCGATTTAAATTTTATTTTACACTAGTTTTGGCCAGTTTTGTAATTTAAAAAAATATATACTTTTTAAATTACTCTAATTACATTAATTATCTTCCAGTAGAATTCCAGTAAAAATCTGAACAGCTATTCCACAAATTACCCAGAACAAACAGATAGACAGGCAGGCAAACAAAAATTAAAAAAGAATATGATGTTTCTTTAAAGTATAGAAGATATATTAAAATGTAATCATTTAAAAAGGTACCAATGTTTAAACGTTCAAACCTTTTTATATTCTAATTTTGACCATTTTAGGCTAACGATTTAGTTGCTGTAATAGGCTTGTAACTTATTGTTTCAGATTCGTAAACCTTTAAAATTTTTCTCAGTACAAATGCACGAACTATCAGCACTTGGCTTTAATAGATTCATGTGATGCTGATGACAAACTTTACAATAGTTACATATATAATGATTGATCAAATAAGTTATTAATTATCATCATATCATGTAACATTGTCAGGAAAATTCTTATTTAGCTTTGTAGTCTTTTTGACAGTTGTCGTGAATGTTGTTAATCTAAGAATTTCATATATTTAAAGTAAAATGGTTTCAAGTAAGTTAACCTTACACACAGACTTTATTTAAAATTTCACTTCGGCTTTTATTTTCGCAACTAATAACATCAAACGTCTAAAGTTAAAACCATTGGATCTTAATGAGACGTGATAATACTCGGCATATATAAAAGTAAAGCGTTTTTGACGACACGAAATTTGCGAAGAGTTCTTTGACGACAGCATTTTGTGGGTTTTAGTACGAAGGTAACAAGAATTTACGAACAGTTTTAATGAAAGCTGCTGGTAATCAACTACTACCACTTACACAGCACTATTCAATTAATGCTACGAGTTGGTTAACATTAAAAATTAAATCTTTCTTAATTAATCTTCATCATCAGCCTGTGATAGTCCACTGCTAGACTTAGGCATCCCTTAATACACCCCTATCCATTAGGGGGTTTTAGGACTGTATCCCACCACGCTGGTCCAATGCGGGTTGGTGGGTGGACCGACTTTTTACATGTCCATCCGACGCATGGATCATCTTACTTTTCATGATATGAGGGGTGTATTAGGGGAGGCCTATGTCCAGCAGTGGACTATCAGAGGCTGATAATGATAATGATGAATGATGATGATTTCTAAAAAAACTAACACAGCAACATTCAATCATAACAAATAGCCGCGTCTCATACTTCCATTAACATTTACGGTCATGAATTATTCAAAAGAAAAAGAAGAAAGTTGAAGCTTCGGCATAATGCGAGAGTTTATCGTAACGTGGCTTTCTGTGTCATGTCAGATTATCACGTAATGTGAGATACGTTTTTTTATTATTATATAGTCATTAAATGTAATCGCTTTTATCGAGCCTGGGAAATTAAAAACAACAAGATAATGAAATACAGTAACACAAAAATGACGGAGTAAAAGATATAGTTTAAAAAAACATAAATAACTTTCTTTTACATGTGGTTTCACTAACGTTATGATGGCAATTTATATATGATAACATAATAATATGATAATATATATGTTTACAAATTATATATGTTTCAGTTTTTTTGCCACCTTTCTAATACTTTTTGCCTTAAATAGTAACAAACATAAGTCCATTCTTATAAACCTTGGCAGATACTATATCACTGTGATAGTTCTTTTCTAATTACAGGCCTTTTTTAGATTCGCAACTAATTTTTAACCGAGAAATATAACAGCTAAAACGAAAGAAGAAAGTTAAAATATCGGTATATGAAAATTTCGTGTTAAATTCTACTCGACTTGCTCCTTTAAATCAAAAAGCTAGAATAAAAGTCTTCATTAACTGAATCGTAACTATACAAAATATGACTTAAACTCTGACATATTAAAAAGTAAATATATTTTCTATGTAGACATTTAATACGTCTTAAAAAAATTAAGAGGTTGATAAGTGAGAAAGATCTGGTGGAGTATTGTGGTTAATAAAAACTATTCTATGAGTATTGAATTTATAACCATTTTATTTTTATTTTAACACATTTAAATTATTTTTATGTAAAGTTGAAATAATTTTGCGCTATTAACTTAATAATAATTAACATGAACAGTTATGCACAATCTGTACGGCGTTTCGTCTATGTCACATTGCGCTAAGCGGCTGAAAACCAAATTTAGCTGAAATGTACATCCCTAAACTAAAGAAAATTGTGTACAGATGGCTGAAGTAGCGCCTGAATAATGCTAGATGCTACCATTAAATTAAGAAGGCGCGTTGCTTCCTAATCTTTATAATAATGGGCACTTTACTTTAAAGCAAAATTATGTTCGCATAAAATATGAATTGTTCCAACGTGTTAAATTGAATTAGTTTTTATTGTTAGACAACTTTAAATGTTATTCGATTTAATTGGACATTGAATTGAATAAGAAAATCGAGGAACTCTCGAAACCGAATCAAAGCAAAAAAGGAATTTTACATCTCCCTGAACATCAACAGAAGATGGCAGTTTGACTGCCATTATTAAATTTGATTCTATTAATTGACAATTTGTTTTTGACTGAGAGGTTTTTTGAAGTAAAGAGAACGAAAAAACTGTCACCGGACGGTACAAGGCCAAAGTTCTCTTTGCCAAAATGTGAAAGAATGCCTACCTAATGCTTGCCCTTGGTAAGCAAGACAATCTTCAATGCCTTTTAAATCATAATTCATCGCACTTTTTAACAAGAAAAAACAGCTTCGAAAACATAAATTCTATAATTTAATCAGGTGTGGATAGAAAATTTTCTTAACGATTTGAACAAACGAAGGATTATCTTTAAAGAAAGGTACCCTTTGCCCAACTCTTTCCATAATTTCTGAATAGTGAAATATTAATTCTTAGAAAAAGGAAAAAGTAAATAATTTCTAATATTGCTTGTTAACAAAAAGTATAACATAAACGGTAAGTATTCATATCAAATCAAATCAATTATTTCAGACTACTAGGAATGCAGTCCATACAGCATTCAAAAAAATACATGACAAAAAATTTAAATATAAATACGAAACAAAACAAAAACATCCAGCTTACAATAACTTCAAAAATATATTAATAAAAAGTTCCATAACACACTTAAAAGTAAATAGTAATGAAGTATTCGATAGAGTATCGACTTCTGTTATCTATTTTAGGATGCGTCCATATTACAGACAAATTAAATTTGTAATTTAAATAAATGAAGTATTAGTAAGAAGTAAGTTCTTCAGTGCCGAAAAAATTGTAAGGGTTAGTCCCTTTGAACACTTTTAGAGAAAGCTTTGAGGAGTAATGAAAGTAGCCTTGGAGGGTAAATTAAATCTCCGAAATAATGGACATTAAATCCTTTGAGCTTACGGATTAGGGGCAATTGCGACGATTTTAATTATTTCTTACTGAAAGGAAACACACATATATCTAATGATATCATGTGATATATATGAAAAAGACATTGATATCATAATGATATCTATGTCTTTTTCATGTGTTATGAATAACCTAAAACTGAGTGCTCCTAAACTTTTAAGTCAGTTGATGAAGTTTTTATTCCAGAAGACAATATTTGCTTGAAATTTGAAAAATAAGCAGAAATCAGTCCAAGAAATTCCGAGTGGGGGATGAAGAGGGATAGATAGAAATATTTTTATCTGATGGGTTTTTACGGTACCTAGAAAACGCTTTTTGATTTCTTGTTCTGTACGATCTTCTAGAATTATTTAATTTTAAAGATAAATTTAGAATCAAACCGATAAAAATTCTGTATCTACGACGAACAATAATCATATTTTCAGTATGACTTTCAATCTCGTTTTCTTTAAGAATGGTTCTTCAAGGGAAAAATCGCAAGAATATATTTGTATTTTTATTGTCTAAATCCTTTTTATCTATTGCTAATATTTTTCGAGATTTTGCAAAAAAAAACCCGTTTGTTTAGTTGTAAAACCCAAACTTGGGAAGGATCCTGCTCTATCTGCTGGATCCTAACCTATGGATTTTCGTGAATTTTGCTATGGTACCCCACTTTGCATCCCAGAAAGAAAATTTGAGTCCAAACTGATAATGAGTTTGCAATTATTGGCGTTAAACAACTACTATTAGGCTCCTAAAATAAATTTCGTGTCCTATTACATATTAATTTAATATTGCAAATAAAATAGTAATTAAATGTAAAATAAGCCTTGCAGTGTATTTACGCTTGCTACCCTGCAAAATAAATTACAAATGCAAATTTAAAAGGTTGATTTACTCAATGTTACATATGAAGATAATTTTTTCTATATAATAATTTTCATGTACACATATAACTTTTCATGAATAATTTAATTTACGATAAATTAATAAGAAAATAAAAGTTAACTATCGGACAGTTTTTCTTATCTTTTATCTATCATAAAGCAAGCTATCTGCTCCTTGGCTGATATTGAAATAAATATTTGTATTATGTTGTAAGGTTTAAGCCTTGTCTTACTATATCAAAGTCTAACGAACAAAATATAGCCGAAAATTTTTTGAGCGATAGAATAACGGACGAATAACGAATAAACGAGAAATGAGCAGTACTGCTCATTTCTTGATTCGAGCGAAAAAAGAGAAATGAGCAGTACTGCTCATTTCTCGTTTCGTTCGTTTCGTGCTCACAGTGGTAAGAACATATTTTTTTAAAAATTAAATTGCTAAAAGGTTGACAATTTGTAAATATTTTATCTATGCAAGGACTGTAAACTTGGAAGGAAGAGGAAGGGTCTGCAATGGCGGTCATAATATAAATATAATTGTTAAGAAAAAAAACGCAGTAAAATCCATAATACTGTATTATTTATCATAAAAAGTAGCAATTGTTTTACACATCTTGAAATAAACATATTCAAATTAAAACTTTAATAAACAGAGCTTTAAACGCATTATCAGTAGCGTAAACAAAATTTTACTAATCATGGCTATTCACGTAGTTGTTGGGCTCTGTTAGCATTAAGCATTGCTTTAATAATAAAATGTACTGAATAAAATATAATTAAATCACAAGTAATGAATGGTAAAACTAAAGTTAATGTTATTGCCTTAGATCTAGACTACAAAATTTTTGACAGCCCCAAACAATATCAGACGAAGGAACGAAGAAATACTTAGTTACTTAATAAAACCCCCATTCCTAATGTTATTTCGAATAATGCCTTTGATCCGTGTAAGCGAAATGATGTTTATCTTATATCTCGACATCAATTTCAAAGTCCTGTAGCTATAGTCAGATAGCACATTCTGCACATTCGTACACACACACGCAACTCGTAAAAATTAATTTTGTTAACGGTTCATCAAATTTAAATCTATGTGTTGAGGTTAATCAATATTATAGCCATTTGAATTAACTAAATATTGAGTAGTTTTATTTATCCATATATTGGATTTAATTATCAATTACCATTTATAAAGCAATCAGCTACAATTGGAAACTACCTATAGCACGTCTGAATTTAATAATATATGAACATAATTTATTACGATATTTTCCATATAGATTATAGGTATTATTTCTGGGATTGAATTCGAATCTTATATAATTTGTATTTATTTTAGGCTCTTGTGAATTCTCTACCGACTGTCAGTGCCTTGGTATTTATTATTTCCTTTTATTAAAACATTTGAAAGTACTAATTAAAGTTTCACAACGATAAATTTTTTGTATGATTTTTATTATGGAACTTATTTTTATAAACATATTTGCAGTGATAACTTTTAAGGCGTGTTTAGCGGATTCTGGGAAACTTTCGCCCAAACATATAAATATTAAATACCTAAAACTACAGACACCAATTATTACCACACAATTTGTTTCTAATAAAACATGTTTTGTATATCACGAGGGATGCATTGTAAGTATTAATAATTTAAAGAGTGTTGAGGTTATTGACAACAATGATGTTAAAATATTAAATGAAAACTATTTATTGCAATGTCAAGTAATTTGGGTCCGTTTAATTATTTAAATATAGAAGGAGAAATTTTCATTTTCTTTAGTTTTTAGGAAAAAATATATGATTTTAACATATTGAAACTTCCTTGCTTTACGTAAAAATCATATATTTTTATTAATATTTGATTATTTTACTAAAATAGTTCTTAACTGTATACGTTATTATTACGCCATCAGTGTCTGTCAACTGAGTAAAGTTAAGAAAGTAATAATGGACTATATATTCAAGTCAAGCGCTCTATTTAATATGGGTCAAGCAGTTAAGATCGTTAAGAAGCGTGCAAGGGTAGAAAATAACCCATTAAGTTCTGTCCATAAATAGTGTAAAGGCTAGGACACATTGAATTTCTTGCAAATGGCTAACGTCCCTGTAAGAGTTATAAGGTCAAAGAGAGTGAATTGATTTTAATTAATTAATTCTTTTATTACCAGAAAACTCATCTATGCATATAAACAAGTAAAAGTTTACAAAAAATATGATCTGCTACAAATAGTGTATGACTATTTTGCGCAAGATAAGCGGACAACAACGTGCTCTTTGCAATTTTTGTCACCGAATTTTAAATATTTGATAACGAATATTGCAATAAATTTTATGTTAACTTGCACTGTATTATCTTTAATGAACTTTAAATATACCATATGGCAATTTTAAAAAACGGTTGTATTAGAATGCTTACTGTGGGTTATTCTTAAAACACAGACATTAGATCTCGCGGAATTTTAAGATATACAATTATGTACTGCATCATCATCATCATCATCAGCCTGTGAAAGTCCACTGCTGGACATAGGCGTCCCCTAACGTACCCCTATCCATTAGGGGGCTTTGGACCGTACCCCACCACGCTGGTCCAATGCGGGTTGGTGGGTGGACCGACTTTTTACATGCCCATCCGACGCATGGATCATCTTACTTTTCAGACAATTGGGTGATCGGCCCAAATTGCCCTAACCAACTAGGAAACAACAATGAAATTTGTTGAGTCCCCGCAGAATTCGAACCCACGATTTCCGGTTTCTAAAGCACACGCCTAAACCACTAGGCTACGGAGGCATGTACTGCATAGTTCAAGTCTATTACTTGCGGTTGAGCCAGCGTCTCCAAATAAATCGCACGAGGTTGTGATTTGACGCCGTAATTGTTGAAACTTTTTAAATGTGTATAAAAATACGTAACACGAAAATTAAAAAAATACGACCACATGCCAGATATTACCTACCATTAAGAAAAATACCAACATCGGAGGACTAGGTGTGGAGCAACGAGGTAACATATAAAAAACCATACGCTCCAAATTGAATACCTTTAATCGCTCCATATTTGAATAAACGTTTTTAAATAATTGCATAGAGATATACATATAACCGGTACATAAAACAACATTTTTTTCTGACTGTCCTTAATGAATGTTTTGGTTTTGAGCTGCTAAAATATTGATTGTTGAACAGTTGTATACATTATGATCCACAATAACCTCACTATTGCAATAACATCGCTGCCCACAGTTACGATCAAAAACTACCTCCGCCATAGGTTAGAGAGCAAATACTAAAATTTAAAGCATTATTAATATCGGGCAATCCCGCTTCAGTAATGGCAACAAGGCGCCAGACACGAGTGTTAGAGTCGGCAGTAGAAATATAATTCAATATTAGTGCGATGAATTCCGTTAAAAGTCTATTTTTTATTGTGTGTAGTATTATCGTAAATAAAATAACACAAACAGGGATTATGTCTAGACTCGAAATTTGTACAACAAAATATTTGTAACCTGTTCCAACAGACTTTTTTTTTCTTTCTGAGCACGCAAATACGAAGTCTTTTGATAATTGCTCATTATTAAGAATTCACATTAGAAGCGATTTGACCATTTTTAAATTAAGGCCAATGTTCCAGCACAAAACTCAGTTATTTCATATAAAAGATAAATAAAACAAGGTTATATTCTGTTATTATTATTTGCTTTTTATCATATCGTTATATGCACAATATTATAGTTTAAATAACTTCATTATTAAATATCTTCTGCAAGCAATTTTCAGTCAAGATATATTACGTTATTGTGTCGCATATGTTGAAAACCAATTCAGCGGTTGCACTCTTTAGCTGGAGCAAAGTTGACGCAGTTAATCGACATACTAACTATAATTAAACTACGGAAAGTGGAACTTTTCCGCGGAAACGTTACTTTGAATAGAGTTCATGGAATGAAAAGAAACCTTTTCCGATTGTGGACAGCTATTGTGCAGTATTATATAAAACGTTTTGCTATACGCAGCCAACTATCTGAGAGTTATTTTTTATACATTCTCAATTGTATACGATGTAAATGTAATAAGCCTATATAATTTTTGTTCATAATGATTATTTGATTATTTAATGCTAACAGTTGCAGTATGCATAAACGATATAGTAAAACTCAATAAATGTCCTTTACAATCAAATATATGTTCGCAAAACCACTCATAATCCGTATAAAAGCTGAAGAGAAAGTAAGCTCGTTTGCTTTTACGCGCTGTACCTGATTATAAAAAATACTTCGTGTTGTTGTTTAGTCACTTTACATTATGTAGATGATATTAAAAGAAGATCACTACTTAAAGATGCTTCGAATTATTATTTATTTATATTATTGCACGTAAATTCAGTCAAGCTTTAAAGTTAAAGTTAATTATCTATTTCATACGGACAAAATTTTACTATAATTGTTTTTTTTTTATAATATTTTCTACCTTACGTTGTAAAAATGTGATCTATTCTGAATATTAGAAAGAAAAACCTCAAAAGATATGAGCGATAAAAAAGAGGCTGTACAATCGAGCGATATTGTCGTTAAAAATCACGACTTTATTCGCTTAAATTGCGAATCATGGCTTAACCTTAACAGGATAGTTGATAAATATATATATCCCATTCGTTTAATTATGCATCTTAAAATCATCTATAACAAGTTAATTTTTAACAAAAGAATATGACCAACTTCTAACATCGTATTGAATGAAATGGCGTCGCGTTTTTTGCCACCGCATATTAAATCTCTGATACATTTTAAAGTATTAATTTTTATTAAAATATCATATATGAAACGTTTTATGTAAATAGAACGTAGATTTTTTTTAATACCATAACTTTCATGTGAACTTAAACTGTGTTAAGTTAAATAAGCTTTAAATGTACCCGATAGCAATTTTTAAAAATGTTTACATTTAAATACTTATTGTACGTTATTCTTAAAACATAGAAATATGTTAACGCGGACTTTATTGTAGACCTTTTTATGTAGAACAATTATTATTTCTTTTATTTACGCGATTATTAAACATATCAAATCCACCAATTTACGGATTTTTCACGTCAGTTATATATATTTAGTCCCGACGCTTTGGATTCTTTTCAGTCTCCATGATCACGGGCAGCCTAATTTGTTATATGTCTATATCTCAATGTTTTGGAATAACCGTCAGAGTTTTTATTTAAAATTGACATATCTTTCCATTTTATTAATTTTAAACATTGGTTTGACAAAAAGCACTTATGTTGTCCTGTGGCTTTGTAGTTTTTATATCTTTGGGTTAAATAAAACACGGACCAATATCGCCCGTGGCGGGTAACCACGGAGGCGATTCTAGAATAATAACGTAATTATTCCGCATTAATTATAAAGTCAGTCATATTTTTATTTAAGTTTAAATTATTTGACATTCGATACAAAGCAGTCGCACAATTATTCGATTTCGAGATAAGTTTTTCTCAAGCATAGCATGACTGAAAAAAAAATTACTGGTATATGATAAATTTTTCGATATGGATTCAAAGGAATAAACAATAGTGCTTTGAATGTTTCGCAAAGTTTTTGTGGTATTATAAAATATTTCACTATTCAAATGTCTTATCTGAATGTCATTATTTTTGTAATAATCATATCTTTAAAAATTTCTTAATCAAGTTTTGAAAATACTACTGGAAGTGAAGTACCGATTAAGGCGCTGAAAATAATCATCGTTTCTAATACTCTGTGTCTGGATTTTAATTTTAGCCATTTTATAAAGTTATTGTAGCATCGGTTTCTACTCTATCCTGATTATCTCAAGTACAGTTTTTAGTGCAATTGGCATCTAACTTCTACAATCTGAAGTATAATCTTCATTGTCAATAATTTGGAGGCACGCCCTATTGCGACCGCCAAAGATGGTTTTGGCAACTGAGACCAAATTTTTATATGGTTAATAGATCATCTAACTTTTCACAGAATTGAGTGATTGCCCTATAGGCGTTATAATAATGTAATAAAAGCAACCGATAAAATTCGAATGCCAAGACATCTTTGGGCATGGTTTCCTTTCTTTGTATTTTGGTCCACTGATATCCCCACCATCCGTCTGTGGATGGTGGACACTTCATGTCTTAGTCTTAGTCTTAGGCTGTAGAGTTAAGATGCTGTTCACTTTGTGTAAAAACTGTTCTTAGATGATAATGAGTAAACAAGAAGACAATTTATTTTAATTTAGGCAATTGGGCAGAAAAAAACAAGGAAAGGTGAATTAAAACACATTTTAGTCGTATTTATTTTGGGTAAACGACAGTAATACTACTACAGCACCTTTTGCTAATAACTTTCTTGAACCTTCACCACCTTTAAGATATAGAAATATAATTAAAGTAATTTAACTGTGTTCGGTTATGCTATGCACGATAACAGTTTTTTATTAATATCGCCACCAAAATTTATATATTTTAAGAAAAAAATATTGCTTTTGAATTGTATAGTTTCCTCATTCGATATTTCTTTAATTTATCGGATTCTTCTACTGCCTTTACTAATTTTACTCGACTTGAAGCATAAATCATAAAATGTAACATGTAAATATATATATATAAACATATTACATTTTATGTATTAATGTATATTTATTAATATATACTAAAATAGCTATTTTAATACTTATATGTTCGAAAAAAGAAAGAAAGTACAAAATCAATCAACTGTTTTAACTTTAACTCTTATATTGGAGTGAATACGCGTCCAATTTTATTTAAAAAATGGTAGTTTTACTTACCTTTAAAACCATATAAAAGGTTATTTCTGGAATTTTTAAATTTTTCATTAATTTACACCTACCTACTACCAATTACAATTAAGTCTTTTTTTTTTAAAATTATTGCGGCTGGATGTTAATAATAGTTATATTTTATCAATATATTCGCAAATACGTAAATTAAAATTTTCCTTTTCATATTTGACATTTGAGCTGAAATACAAAAGGAAAATAATCTTTTCGGATGTCCGTCAATGTAACTGCAATCATGAGTGCGCCGGAAATATCTCTGTCGCTCTAGCTTCTTAGTGCCATGCCTTTTTAAAGCCGTCGCAAGCAAAGTGGTTGACACTTATCGTTAATATCTGTGATGTTACCATTACGAGAGCTATGTTAATCCATTCATTATAACTTCTTAATTTCATTAATTCATTACTTTTTGGTTTAGACGTTTAAGTTTGCAAAAAAAGAAAAAAGCTGTTGTAGGTAAACATTAAATGAACCCATTTTATTGTAGCCTGTTTTTATAAAACAAAACATGAAACCTTAACGAATCTAAGGCATTGTATATAAAATTTCCGATTATCACTTACCCTAAAATATATATAATAAAAATCCAACTTAAAAATTGTTACTTCATAAATTATTATGCAATAATCTTTTGTTTAAGTGAAATCTACACATTATTGAGTGAAAGGACTTTTAACGAATTGTAAAGTGTTTTTTTACATGCTTAAATATATTTCAACGGGAGTTCTTTTATTTTATAACATTCTGTAACAGTTCAGAGATATAGCTCGCAGCATAGACGGCAGTGTCTATGTGCTTCCAGTGCGCTCTCAGTATCACAGCCCATTTATGGTAATAAACGTTAGTTGTAAATTTCAGTTATAAAACATTTAATATATATTATATATATGATGTATTCTTACTTCTCTAACAATAAAGAGAGTACAGCAAGTGAGTTGCTTACTTTTTAGTTTTACATTTGACTGAGCTCACAAAAGATGCTTATTTCGGAGCAGATATTTTTTTATATGTGTTACCTCGTTGCTCCGTTCCTAGTGCCCTGATTTTGTTTTTTTTTTAATGTTAGGTATTAGCTGTCATTTACTTTAATTTTTATAATTTATTTACATTTAAGTACAGAGTAAAAGGCGGACTTAATGCCTGAAGCCTTTTCTGCCTCCAATCTTAGGGTGGTTCAGAAAGAAGTGCACAAATTAATTTAAGAAAAAAAAAACAATATTTAACATAATTAGAAAAAAATTTAAATATAAAGCAAAAATAACAATAATAATACATACATAAATAAATATATATAAATATTATACAATTACTAATAAACATATACTTATGTAGCTTTAATTGAGATAGTAGTTCTGCCGACGTCGCATCCAAGAGATGTTATCGGATAACTCTCTTATATTTGGGAAGTGTCTTAGCCATCCTGATTTCCATCGGTAGTGCATTACACAGAAGTATAATTTTTCTTTAATATTTTAGTAATTAGTAGTTTAATAGATATTAAAGAAATTTAGAAAATTTAGGCGCAAACACTGCCGAAACCGTAAAGTTAGACTTAAACTACGTTCTATATGATTATACTTCATAAATATATATATATATATATCATCATCATCATCAGCCTGTGTCAGTCCACTGCTGGACATAGGCCTCCCTAATGCACGCCACGTCACTCCATCTTGCCGCAGGGCGCTACACTATGCTTGCCGAGCCTCGGTCTCCACTACAGAACTTTCTGACTCCAGCGGTCGTCAGTTCTGTGGCTTATATGACCGGCCCACTGCCACTTCAGCTTTCTTATCTGGTGGGCTATATCGGTGACTCTCGTTCTCTGACGGATCACATGATTTCTGATGCCCTCTCTATAGTTCGCTGAGCGTCTTTGAATTGTGGACCAGCCGAATTGTAGGTTTCCAAGTCTCCGCACCGTTGGTCATAACGGCTAGGACGCACTGATCGAAGACTTTCAATTTGAGGCACTTTGGGATTGGTAACGAGAAAACTCGACAAAGCTATGAAAGCTGCCCATTTCAGCCGAATCCTTGTATTGGCCTCCCCCTCAAAGTTGTTTCTACCTAGTTCGAGCGTTTGCCCTAGGTAAACGTACTCCGAAACTACTTCGAGGGTGGTTCCATCAATTGTGATCGGTCCCGGATCAACGTGCTCGTTGAACATGACCTTGGTTTAGCCCTAGTTCATCCCGAGACCGATGCGTGCAGAAGACTCAGCCAGGCTTTGCACCATTTTCTGCAGGTCCTTTGCGGTCTCAGCCATGATGACGATATCGTCCGCAAATCGCAGATGTGAGATGTACTCGCCGTTCACATTAATCACGTGTCCTTTCCAATTGAGCGTCCTAAACATGTCCTCCAGCGCGGCGGAGAACAATTTCGGAGACATGACGACTCCTTGTCTCACACCGCGGTGCAGGGGATAGGCTCAGTCTGCCCACTTTGGACTACGACAGACATAGTGGCGGCGTTATACAGACATCTCAGCATCTCGATATATCGCCAATCAATTTGACACCGCTGTAAGGACTCGAGGAAAGACCAGGTCTCGATGGAGTCAAAAGCCTTCTCATAGTCCACAAATGCCATGCACAGGGGCTGGTTATACTCATGTGTCTTCTGTATAACCTGCCTCACTGTGTGGATGTGGTCTATGGTGCTGTAACCCTCCGAAACCCGGCCTGTTCTCGAGGCTGCGCTTCGTCAAGTTTTCGTGCAAGACGATTCGAGATGACCCTCGAAAACAACTTAAAGACATGACTCAGTAGCGATATTGGCCGATAGTTCTTCAAAAGGGTTTTATCATCTCTTTTGAAGAAAAATACGACCAAGCCCTATGTAATGCCTCAGGAGTTCTCCCGAAATGAAGGGCAGAGTCAAATAGACGACGAGTCTCTTCAGCACCAGGTTTACCGGCGGCCTTCGAAGCTCCGTCGTGACTCCGTCCTCTCCCGTGGCTTTTCCATTTTTAAGTTGCTCAAGAGCCCACTCGATTTCGTCTAGGCCGATTTCTGGAAGATCCTCCGACACATGGCGGGTAAGAGTGGCTTGAGAATCCTTCTTATATATATATATATATATATATTCCTATAATAAAATCTGTGAGCCTATATGTTTTAAGAATAACCTGTAATGACCATTTTAATGTAAAACATTGTTAAAATTGTAATGGGGCATATATAAAAGGGGTATTTATAGTAATTTAGTATAAGTTTAAATAAAAGTTAAAGCATTGTAAAAATTCTTCATTGTATGTGCATTAAATGTGTGATTCAATGAATACCTTAATGCAATGGAGGAAACCACGAGGTAGTTTCTTGCAGGGGGTTCGTTGTCACCGTCTTATATTGCGATAAATGGTTATATACAGTTTGAAGTCGGTCATATTTTTATATTAAATTTAAAGTGGTAATAAAAAAGCCGTGAGTGAGACTTATAGATGCTAAGAATAAATGAATAAAGAATGGTTGTTTTCGAAAACATATTCCACAGGTTTATTTTGTTTTTAACATATTCACATTGAAGTTAATAATAAACGCAATATTATAATTAAAACATGAAAATACCTTTATAACCACTACACAAAAGTTATAGTTTCTTAAACATTTGTAATTAGTGAGGCTACATTGTTCGGCAATTCAATTAAGCAGAGCTTGACATGTCATAATTTCGTAACTAATCTACATTATATAATGGACACTATAATAATTATAAAATATGGGAAACATTGTGCTTTGATAACTTACTATCATTTTATACATTAAACGTTTTGAAATATGTACGTATATTTTTTTCCTAGTTGCGTCGCTCCTAGTGATAATTTTTTTTTAAAACTTTGTTTTAAACAAAACGGGATAATTAGCAACTAACAACAGTAAAAAAAATACGGTGTTAAAAATCACATCCTCGTATGATTAAATTGCAAAAGCTGGCTCAACCATAAGAGATAGATTTAAGCTTTGTTCTACTTGAATTGGCCTACACTAAAATTTTTAAGAGCATATATCTATATCTTAAGAATAATCCACCACGAGCATTATATAATAAATATTTTTAAAAATAGCAATCCGGCACACTCCCAGCTCATTTGAAATAATTAAATTGAAGTTTACAAAAAAGTTATTTCGATGAAATACAATCTACAGTCAATTTTTTTATTTTTTTATTGCATACGCAGGCAGACGAGCAGTCGGGGCCACCTGGTGGAAAGTGGTCACCGACGCCCATAGACGTTGGCCATACAGGTACCGTGAGACACAGGATGTTAAGTCTCGTTTACCCAGTAATTACGATAGCTACGATGCCCTTCAAACCGGCACACAGTAGTGTTCTCACACTACTGCTTTGCGGTAGAAATAGGCATCGTAGTGGTACCCACCCAGACGGTCCCTTGTAAAAAGGGGACCTACCATCGGTGGTCTATGTATATAAAACGAGTCAAAGGCGATATTTTAATAAAAATGAAAACCTGAAAAGATTTAAAATGCTTTGCAAAAATTGCAACACAATTTCGTACAGAGAGCACGTTCCTAGGCACTTGCTTGTATTGCAAAGAATAATTATACGCCGTTTGAAGTCAGTCAAAGGTTTTCGTTAAAATTTCACTTGTATATATTAAGTATCTATTAGGGTTTATTTAATTTCAAACTAATCCATTGTTAAAAAAAAAAGTCTTATGTTAACTACAGATTATTACAGATGTTTATAGACAAATTATGCTTGTAAAGGAAAATTCTAAGACGATGTCCTCTTTTCCCACTGTAACTAAAATCTCAGTTTTGCATGAGCAATCACAACTATTTTAATGTGCAGAATAAATATCCCGGTCCAATTATCCTGTCTTAGTTTGTTCGTGGGCATTTCTATATCGCCTAACACAGCCGAAAATTGGTTACGTAATAATCTTTCTTTCTGTAAGAAAGGGAAGGAAGATTATACCGTTCCTTTCGCCTGCCCTCCGTTTTCCTTTAATTTTTCCTCATCTCGCGAATAAAGGAGGGGAAAAAGAGAATACTTCATGACGCGGTCGGTGGCCAGCACCGCCGCTGTCTTGTGTTCGGGAGGTCGTACGCAACGCATCATATTTTGAAGTCACGCGACGTGAATGACCAACGCTCAGTTATGATAGTTTTAAGTTTACCGCGAACCCCAACCGCATCAAGGAAGACGGCAGCTGTTCCGCCATCAGTCGAGTTATTTATCCTTCTTTTTATCGCATTTCCAATCCGGCTTCATAACCACGTTGTCCGAGCCGGAATATGCATATGGTCCTTCGAACCGCATCCTCGCTTCTGGTCCTTAAATAGGATTTACTATATCGCCGTCACTCGGGCTAGTTGGTCTAATCAAAACTGGCTGACTCGCCCGCTCAACCATAGATATCGTATAACACTATTTTACAAAAATCTATTAGGCGTAGAAATTGGTCTAATGCTTACATTATTTTATTTTAATCAAAAACTAGAAACTACTTTCACAATTACGATTAGTATAGCGGCTTTTCAATAGTTTAAGTTATTTAAGGTTGACTAGTACTCGTTGGACCAGAGACAAATCAAATTAACAATTTTGTGCCAAATTACATAAAAATATTCGTTTAGGTAACTTGAATGACTTTAATATTAACACTTACTTAAAAATAAGTCGTTTCAATTCAGTTTCACTTTAAGAAATTATCTGAGAAACAAAACAACTGTTATACGATAACAAATAATTAAAGTTTTGATTGCATAAAATCGGATTAATCATTGGTTAAATTAATCTCTGAAACTGAATACAGAATCTGATTAAACATTTTATGTAATATAATAAAATTAGGTTGTGAACTAAGTATTCATTATTGACGAATTTTAAACTAAAAACAAAAAAATATTTAACACCTTTATTGCTCACTTTGAATGAAAAAATTATTTCTAAAAACATTAAAGAAAAAATGTTAATCATGTTAAATCGTACATAGCAAATACAGTAGGGTTGGCATTCTTATCGATGTTTAAAACGCTTAAAATCATAGTATTTCATTTAATGATTTACAGGTGTAGATGCAATTGCTGAAAAGGAAATAAAGTACGGTAAAATAAAAATTGCACACCTCATCAGTAGTGCGGCCGTATCGAGTTGCAAAGGATTAGCAGCCTTCGGAATACCGATACTACTTTTTGAAATATTTCTTTTCAAAATAGCTTTTTCACATGAATACATCGCTGCATTCAATAGAACCATCAAGCTGAGGCCTTCGATAACGCAACTACTGTTTTCTCGGCGTCCATAAAATGTTTTCCTACTACTATTTCTTTTATTTTTAGAAATAAATAAAAACGCCCGGTGCGAAGTCGGGGCTATATAGGGGGGCTGGGGGCTGGTGGTGACCCAGCAATTCCATGTCTAAAGACGCCAAATAAACAATCCCTCGCTCGGCAATAGGTTAGGAGTCGCTGTCGTGGTGAAAAAGGAACCTGTTGCGAAGCCATTTGTCACCTTAAGTATATGTTACATACAGATTTAATTAACTCAATATGCATTTAATTAATGATTTCAAATTACAGATACTTAGTTTAGAAATACAAAAAATTTAATAATAATACGACAATGTAATCGTACTACGTGTTGGCTCATTTGGAGAAAAACGTTTAAAACCTTTTTATTATTCAAAAAACCTTATTATTCAAAAAACCTTTTCAGAACTCTTAACTTCTCAAGAAAATTAAGATAATTTTTTTTCTAAAAAAAAATTATATATAACGTAAATGTCACAAGAGCTTAGTTTATATGTGCAATTTTTAAAGCATTTAATTAAACTATTTACGGAAACGACGATAAACAAACTTTATTAATAGATAATAAAATAAATTTTTGACACTTGACAATTGAGCATTTACTTTTATTTCATAAAAAAGAAAAGGAGGAATTAATCTATACGAACAAGTCACAGTTACTGCATTCAAAGGGTTTCCCATTCAAGCAAATTGTAGGTTTTTTATAAAGTCGCTAACGAGTCCACAACAGTAGATAAAAACGGAAGGGATCATTTCCAAATGGGCTTTCAAAGCCATATCAGGAAAACCAGTCTCTTTGACCTTGCATAATACGCCTGAACAAAATTTATTACTTATTTATGTATATAAGGAATAAATATATGCACGCAGTTCTGATTCAGGTTCAAAAATACTATTGTTTGTCCAGTGATTTATTTAGTTCACGTCTAAAAGATATAAAGGATTTTAGCACATGTTATAACATATAATATGTCCTATTTAACAAATATAAATTAGAAAAATCGCAGCATTATATTGTAATTAGAAAACTGTGCCGAGTTCTGGTTTTAAGAGAGACCGTTGCCACATATTTACTGGGTAAACGAGACGTAACATTCTATATATAACTGTGATACCCCTGGCATTGCTGATGTCCATTAGCGTCGGTGACCACTTTCGTATGCAAATAAAAATTAAATAAATAATTACCTAAGAACTGGTGGACCGGTGGTAGGTCCCCTGTTTACAGGAGACCGACTGGGTACCACTACAGAGCCTATTTCTAACGCAAAGTAGTAGTATGAAAACACTACTGTGTTCCGGTTTGAAGGGTACAGTAGCCAGCGTATTTACTGGGTAAACAAGACTTAAGATCCTATGCCTCACGGTAGGCAGCGCGTTGGTGATACCAGTATTGACAATGTCTATGGGCGTCGGTGACCACTTTCCATCAGGTGGTCCTGATTTCTCGTCTGCCTACGTATGCTTTATAAAAAAAAAGAGGTACCAAAAAAAAACCTTAGAATAGATCCTCTTGAGACACCTATGTCATAGGACATTTATCATTCATGTCTACTATGTTTAATGTCTTAGGTTAAAAAACTTTACTTCACATAGACTGTAAGTTTGTAGTGTTTTACAGTGTACACAATCACGAGAATTTTAAATGACAGAATTTTAATTAAATGGACGGGAGCGAGATTTTGGGCAACACTGATTTATCTGTTATGTCCCTCTAAAGTAACACGCCAAATTTAGTTAATATTTAAGAATATTGTTCCACCTGCTAAGTTACTTATAAATATAATTAAGTAATTCTAATTTGATATTTAATTGTACTAGATTATTGCATTATATATTTAAATGCATGGAAACTGATAAATTTGATAACAATATACAAGCTTCTATTTATTTTTTAAGGCTAACAAAACTTTTTCAGAACCTGTCTTACAGCATGTTAAATTATGTAACTTATTATACGAAAATCAAATTACGGTCAGAGAAAAAAACGATTACGTTTTCGTTGTCATCAGACAGCCGGTATTTGATTTAAAAATCATTTATAAATCATTATCGATATAAATAACAAATTCCTGTTATAAATTTGCAACACGTATGGGTATGCAACATTTGAATTGTTTGTTGATTTATTTATATTTAAACCACAGACAGATATAAAAACTGGTGTGGTTATATAGAATATAATATATACTTATATACTGGCGTATACAAAGATTCGCAAAATTATGAATTCAGTTTTTCCGCAATACTAGTACAAATAAATGCTTATAAATACAAAAGTAAGGTATGTATGCAATATGAACACAGAATATACAGTTAGTTATTGCCACTGAATCATGTAAGTTCGCTCACAATTAAAATATGTATCCCAAAAGTTACCGCAAGTTTACTTGACTATGAAACTATTTTCACAAGTTATGTTAGAAACTGGAGCGTAATGCACTAGTCTTTAATGACTTAAGGTCGTGACATATATTTGGTTGAATTTTATTTAAGCATAAATATTTCTCTTTATAGTTTTTATAATAGATTTCTAAAAGGTTATAACGTTTATTTTTTAAAGACATTTGTAGATAACAAGGAGAAATGTCTCGTTTGTATTGAGAACCATCTTAGGAAATGTGTTTTTTATGCTTCAGAGTAGTAGTTTATAAAAACAACTGTCTCCCAGATTGCAAAGGTAGTTAGCCTGCTTAAATAAAACTAAGAAAGCGGGATAAGACATTTTATGTCTTATAACAGCAAGTGGATTTGTTTTGCCTTACTTACCGATTCTTATGGGCATCGCGTAACACTTATTTTCAGGTAAAAACCCTGTTAGTCTCGTTGCATTTGTCTGTAAACTAAACATAAGTACGTAACTGTTAGTTACATTTTAGATATTCTTTACATCTGCACCGTCTAAACTATTTGTATATTTCGTGATCAATACGCCATAATTGAGATACTTGAAATGAAACGGAATAGAACCTTACACATTAATTTTGGGTAACTAAGAACTAATTAAATTTTAATTAAAGCCTTCATTTCCGTAGAGTGTAAAGCTTACTCATCAATTAAAATCACAATCCGTGGGGATAATTTTGTTTTACTGACGATCAGTGCGCATGACTTGATGTTAATGATAAAATGATAAAATTTTCTCCGACATATCAAATTAAATTTGCTAATCCATTTTTGCAGGCATGTCATTGCAAAATGTTATAGATATTGCTTATATGATAATACTTTTATCAGTTCCGTTGGATTTTAATTATTACGACTATTTGATGTATGACTGACGTTCCTAATTACGTGGGTAAATTAGTTTTAGTGAATATTTTGACTGATTTACTTAAATTTTTAATAAATACAAACTGTAAAATAACTGTTTTAAAGGTTAACGTAGTGATATATAACTAGATTATTTAACATTTTTTTTGTTGGTCTTTCTGTTTGTTCTGACTAGTCTCTTGAATGGCTCGAGCGACTTTGACAGATCTTTCACTTAACGCTCAGTAACTGTACTGACTAGTAACACAGGCTTTTTCCTTTTTTTATTGTGATACGAATGCAGACGAGCAGTTGGGCCACCAGATTGAACGTGGTCGCACATTGACATCGGCAATACTAGGGTATAACCAATGCGTTGCCTATCGTCATCATAGCATGTTACGTCTTTATTATGTTGTTGATGTAACGATTACCCAGTAAATACGTTGGCTACGGCGCCGTTTAAACCAGAACACAGTACTGTTTTCACACTACTACTTTGTGGCAGAAATAGGATAATTTGGTTGTTAGAAATAGGCTAGTTAGGTTGGTTAGGTTAGGTTAGGTTAGTTAATAATTTTATACATTTGCACAAATTGCCTTAAAAGCATGGAAATAATTTACATATTCTTTTATTTTGTTTAAACTAATTTGCAAATGAAATACTCACCAGTATGGAAAAACTTTCTATGTTTAAAAATATTAACTCATGTCTGCGACAGTTTGAATTGTAACATTAAAAGTACAGAAATTCTTCGACTTATGCTATTATCTGCAGTCATAAAAGTAAAGATGAAGCGTGCGATTTCCGCATCTAAATTGCGTAATTATTTTGTATCGGTATGTTTAAAGGCATTCACACGCATTTTGAAAAAAACAATAGGCTTAACAACTTCAATCCACTTCAACATCCTCATCTGACGGAAGTATTATCCTTCCATTCGGATAAGTGATAAGCTTATATCGCTCAACTGACCTGATATCAATGTTAACACAAAGTTAATACATTGCAGGATTCTATTTTGAATCCTCCGGATTTTAAATCAAATATTGCAAAGTGATTAAAATCAATCAAGCAAATATCAAGATGTCTTAGTAGTGAAACGTTGTATAGTGAATAAACTTTACAACTTAAATATGTATATCCGGTTATGGTATTAAAATAGGCGTGGGAAGTTTTTAGATTTTGTTTTAAAAACAACCTTTAATAGCTTAAGCAAAAAATAGAGAACAGGATAATAGAAATTATATTTGAAAAGAGTTTATTAAGCCTCATTTATAAAGATTTACTTTTACGGTAAAGCTATAAACTAGGAGATTGAAAGTATTCGTTTGCGTCATAGAAATAATAAGACAATAAATCGTTTTCCTCTCTGCTTTTAAGTGCTTGCCAATAAGTGCTTAAAAAATTCCTTTTTTCACGTTTTGTAATATAATATTATCAATAGACATTTATATATAAAAATCTTTTTTACAGAAGCTTCGTGATTGTCCAAAGAGAGAAAAATTGTACAATTTTTATTATTATATGATTTTTTTTATATGTTTTTTGGTTTCAGTAAGCTCCATGAGACAGGTGCAAAATGTTATAATTATCTCCTTTATTAGTGTAATTTGCGTTATTTCAAGGAACTATTTAGCACAATGTGCTTATAATTATAATTTGTGTTACATAAAATATATAGCAACGAAGTAATTGACGAAGAACAATTTAAACAAACATTTTAAATGCATGTCTATTCGATACAAACTTGGTAAAAAGAAAACGTGATTGGTAAAGTCAGTAACTTAGTGTTTTTTTTAAACTGAATCGCACCTTGTTTTTTAAACTGGAAGGTTTGAATTTTACGTATCTACATATACGTCGATATACATATGCGACATTTGGTCGCTAATTGAATAATTTTTCGTCAATTTGCGCAAATGTTACTATCCCTACGGAAATTCTTCTTAGTAAAAATGTATTTTTACTAGAGTCCAACCGAAACTGGTTTTCCGTACGAAACCGAAACCGAATGTTCGGCCGTAGCTCCAGTTTCAGCCGAAACCGCAACTGAAAAAACCGAAAATCACTTGGTCAAGTAATCTTAAAATACTGAAATTTGGCACTTTTTATCCATTATTCTACATTAACTAAGACATGACATTGAGGCAAAGCATTTTAAGTTTCTCGTAATGATTTATTTCAGTCGTTACAATTTTTTTATGAAACAAAATATTAAAATTAAAACAATGTTTTTTTTTAATTTTAACTTAAATTTCATTTCATTAAATTATCATAGCGAAATGAACAAATAACTAATAGTTATTGTTGCGTTGGTGACGAAGTATTAGTATTTTCAGACCTTTAATAATTAATACTTTGGTTTGTATTTCTAGTTCCGAGAAGAGGTCAAAAAATAGTGAGAATGAGATAGGAAATAATGAGGATTGACACCTTAATTATTTATTATGCTACGTATTCCTCTTACACAACGACTCCAGCGTTAATTTGGTGACAAAATTAAAAACAGTTCTGGTGAGTTAGCGTATGCCCAACCAATTGGAAGCCAGTTTGCTGTATGGCAGCCATCGCTACTGCCAACCTATTAGTAGGTGCGATATCAGGACGAAGCAGTACACCCTTACGATGTTTATTTCTCTTTTTATTATTCATGGCATATTGAATTTAAAGATGCATTGTAACCTGTAATAGCGGGTCCACGCTCCACGTGGGTTATCAATAAACAATATCACTCCCAAAATATTTAGGCCATAAATTTGCCAGCCGATGTCACGGGATGAAATTTTCATTACAAACAATAATGTTCGCAGAAAATTTTCATGAACA